>JAHWXV010022412.1:0-23880 GCA_024586415.1 Phrixothrix hirtus
AGTGTATGTGTGCATGCAGTGGTTGTGAAGGTGGAGGTTTGTTAGTGGTTTTGCCTACCCCGGTAAGGGAATGGCGTGATGGGTAGTAGTAGTAGTAAAAATCGCATTTTTCGAAAATTCGAAAAAGCAATAAATGCTTTTAAAGTCCGAAAGACTAAAAGTTTATCGCAAGCCATTCGTAATTTGTTAAGCTAAGATAGAGATTAAAATTAACATATCGCGAAATTAAAATCGCCGCGTACGCAGTGTAGACGAAACCACGCGAAACAACCTCAACGGACAAAATTGGACAGCATGTGATGGGCCAAAGTTCAAACAGCAACCACAAAAACTGAAAATGAATAAAAACTTAAAGAATCTGTAAAAGGGGCTGCAACCGTAAAAATGGCGTCTTTTATCGTCGTAACGGCTCAAGTACAATAAGTAAGTAGTGCGAAATTGACCTCGTTGAAAAACAATAAGTTATTTGAAATATAATCAGTTATCATGTCACTTAAAAGGGCCGCTAATCAAATAATGGAGACCTTTTTTACAAAGAAGTGCTTCTGAGAAAGACCGCTGCACCCATTAAAATAATAATTACTAAAATTACGGTTAAACAAAGTACTGTGAACCGGAAGGAAGAATGTCTAGATATCTGAAGAATTTCCAAAACCAGATTAGTTCCAATTACCTTTTCATAGCTATTAAAATACTAAAATCAAGTGTGAGTGCGTACTTACATAACGCGCGCGGAATACAGAACTTTATAAATTTAGTTCATAAATAAGTAACCATAAGCTTTAGATTTAAGATTCATTGTTATTGGTAAAAGGTTAAAATTCAAGTCAAGTGAGTTTAATTTGTTGACTAAAGATTCTAAAGTTTTGTAGTAACACAATTTGCAAATAGATTACATATATAAAATTCAAAACACAGATCTTTGGCGGAGCTAGACTAAAAATGCGACAATGTAATCTTTTATTTACACAAGTACATAGCGGGTGTTTACCTACTATTTATACCTATAAATATAACACTTGAAAAAACTCACAGGGTCGGCATTTAAAATGTTAGTAAAATTATGTTCATACTTGTGTGAGTAAAGGATTACATTGTCGCGTTTTTACTCTAGCTCCGCCAAATATCTTGAGAAGAACTATAAATAATTATAATTAGAGAATCTAGTTAAGATAAATTAAAACTAGAATATTAAATAATTCTTTAAATTATATTTTTATAACTGTATAATTTTATTATTTGTTTTGAAAATTTCATTTAACAAAACAGTTTAACGAAATCTCGATTTAATTTAATCTGACCGAAAGCTCAGGTAAAAATCCTAACAACATAAACTACATTATTTAAGTAGAAGTTATATTGCCGTTAATAATTACACAGAAATTGTTTTAAGACAATACTTTTGTATTAATTTTTAATTTGAAAACTTAATCGTACTAATATTTAGCTTGTCTTATTAAATAAAATTAATAAACAGTGTTGTTCGACAGATTTGTCACAGAGTGACGGTATATGCTGCACAGTTGAATAAACTTTTATAATAAAATACTATAATGATGTTTCGGCAATTTGAAATTCATTGATGTAAATATAATACAAGTTAATCAAACGTTTTAAAAAATGATAGAAAATGACCGCTGAAAATTAATTTCTTGTAATAAAATCATATGGGAATTAATGAAAATAACATTATTAATTGTAATAAAAATATGTAGATATATCAAAACAAAAAATATAAATATAAGTACTACCATTCATTTTTATAATCTAGAAACAATAGTAAAGCAAGAAAATGATAACAAAGGTCACAAATATTAACAATTAGTTTCTATAGCGTTAAACTGATTATCTACGTACATATTGTATGACAATAACAATATAATGGAAAATTCCGCCAAGCAATGTAATAAATGAAAACTAAACTGGCAAGTATTATGGCATTACCTTCAATGTTTCAAAAGTGATTTGTCGGCGATTATAGTCTACATATGGTTGATCAGAAGATATGTATAAATTCGAAGGTTAAAAGGAAATGTTACTATTGCGTATGATACCCATAATTGTTAATTGTTTTACTCTAATAACGGATGCATTAGTTTAGAAGTAATTTTGAAACCTTTATTTAATTGATATCATGTTATAACAGATGTTACATCAATTTACACATGAAGTTTTTTTAGTCATGTTTGTATATTTTCTGGAATTTTATATTTTTTAAACATATGTTAAGCAATGTTTTTTATGTGTATTGTCTTACCTACTTTAAATTGGAGATTACTCTTGAAAATTGCATATCAAAAATTTTCATAATCATATTAATTTTTAATAACATTTTATAATTTTTTTACTTGTAGTCATATACTTGTTAATTTTTTTAGATTTTACATATTAAATAATTAAATTTATAAAACCGTAGCTAAATTTTAAAATTTTTAATTCTAAATAGGTGCTACTACTTAATTTATAAACATATACACAAATATTTGAATTTTAAATTGTCAAAAATTTTATATGTATAAACTATATTATTATTTTATTTATGTATTTAAGTAATACCAGTTATATAACCTAACAAGGAATTACAAGGTTGTAATGACACAACAGGTCTCCCATCTACAGTTGTTCGTGTTTTACAGTTGGAATCGGACAACTTTGTAGTTAATCATTATTTAAAATCGTATCTTAGCACATATTGTTAGCATTTCTTACCTTTTTCTGACACATATACTGGGATGTTATAAGTGTATACGTACGTGGATGATTTAGTGGCAAATCAATAACGTAATTGTAGAGTTGTGTGAATTCAACTATATATCTCCA
This sequence comes from Phrixothrix hirtus, assembly GCA_024586415.1. Lineage (NCBI taxonomy): Eukaryota > Metazoa > Arthropoda > Insecta > Coleoptera > Phengodidae > Phrixothrix > Phrixothrix hirtus. The sequence continues at coordinate 2,821 of JAHWXV010022412.1, forward strand.
CTTTTATGTAACATTATACTTACTAGCGCGTAAACGAACTGTGTAAAAATTAAGATAATTAACCACATTTTTTTAATTTGTTAAAAAATATTCAGTTTTTCTTCTTCATTACTTATAAACAATTTTACTTTACACGGCATAAAATTTTATTTTGGCAATGCTTTATCAATTTTTGGGTTAAATAAATTATTCTTCATTTTTCCACGTAAACGTTTAAAGCATATCTATTGCAATTCTTTAATTAACAAAAAAATAGAAATAACTAGTGATATAGCAACAGTAGCGATTTTTTCTTTTTATACATCTTTAATTTTTGCAAAAACTATTGTCGAATTATATTTAGACGAAAAAATAAAATTGTTAATGAAAATGGAGAGATTAGATGATAAGCGCCATCTGTAGTTAAGCTTAGGAATACTTTAATTATGAGAGAATGCTACAAAAATAAACGATTAAAAAATAAAAATTTTTAAAACAAAAAATATAATTTTAAATATCTAAATTCAGGAATAATGTAATTGTTTTTTATTTAAGGTTTAACGCAATGCAGTATTGCTGTTTTCGTAAGAATCAATCAAGTAGGTACCGAAATACTCATTCATGTTATAATGATTTATTTTTAAACCTTTAGTTACCTACATATTTGCTTTATCCGTCTAATATTAACGGGATACGATGTTCGAATCGAGTTAAGACTACATCCGGGCACAATTAAAAACTTTCTCTTGTGTACATAGATATGTATACAAATATGCAAATATCCAAAATGATTAAAATATTATTTAAATCTATTTTGGGAACAACAATAGGAACGGTCACCCATCTGAGTTATTGAACACGCAAAATGCTGCTTAACTTGAGAGTTTTTTTCTGGTAACCCGTATTTTTTCAGGAAAACCGCTATGTTCATATAAAAGCATATCAAAGACATAAGGACATTTACGAGAAAATCGCAAGAATAAAGTGACACTTTGGGTCATTCGATTTTAACTAAATTCTTGCCGTCTCATGTACGAAAGTTAGAAAACTTAAATATAGTTTTTCATTTTCATGATGATTTGTTTTTGAGATATGTTGTTTACAACTAGTACTCCAAGTATTTCCGGTTACTCGATTTTCAAAAATTTATTAGAGAAACGCCTTGGTTAATATAAAACTAAATTAAGTAGCTAATAATCGTACTAAGTTTAAAAAATCTGATGTGAGACAACACACGACTAACATAGATATGGAAATAGTGTCCACAAATGATTAAATTGTTATTTACGTTAATTTTGGAAACGATAATTATAACGGACACCCATCCAAGTTACTGGACACGCAAAATCCTGCTTAACTTGAAAGATTGTCCCTGATAACTCGCTTCAACTAATTTTTTCAGGAAAAGCTCTTAGTTCACGGAAAAGGATAACAAAGACATAAGAACCGTAATAAGTTTCAAAAAAATTGTTGAAAATGTTTTCGAGAAAATCGCAAAAAACTTCAAAATCGCAAGAATAAATTGGCACTTCCAAGCATTAGATTTTAATTAAATTCTAGACGTCTCATTTTCAGAAGACAAAAAACTTAAATATAGAATTTAAAAAAAAATGTTTCAGCCGATTTCAAGAAAATCTTAAAAAACCAAACAATAACAAGAGTAAAGTGGCACTTCCGGTCATTAGTTTTAACTAAATTCTTGACATCCCATTCGCACGCACGCACGCACGCACGCACGCACGCACGCACGCACGCACGCACGCACGCCGCACGCACGCACGCACGCACGCACGTACGCACGCACACACGCACGCACGCACGCACGCACGCACGCACGCACGCACGCACGCATGCACGCATGCACGCACCCACGCACGCACGCACGTACAAACACAGACACACACACAAACGCACAGACCAATTTAAACAAAAAGAGCAATGCTTTCTCTATACTATGTTTCATATAGGTAAGAGAAAGTAAAAAGAATCGTTACAGGCGATTTCAAGAAAGCCGTGAAAAAGAAAAATCCGGAAAATATCTAAAAATGACAGAAATAAAGTGACACCTCCGGTTATTCGGTTGTAACCAAATTTTTGATTTTGCACAAAAACGCGATTATAACTTCAAATATAAGTTTTCATTAGATAGGGCTTTTGGTTTCATAGTTATTTTATTCAGAGTTAACGGTGAAAGTACTTTTGGTTAGTTGATTCAGGGAATATTTTCTGAGAAACCGCCTAGATTTTATATTAAAAGGTATAAGATATACAGAAAATTTAAAAAAATCGTTAGAGCTGATTTCGAGAAAATCACAAAAAACCAAAAAATGACAAGGGTAAAGTGACACTTCTAGTTTTTTGATTTTAGTGAAATTTTGTAGTTTTGTGCTTGCATGGATATTAACTGAAATATAAAATTTGGTTTATCTAAAACTTTTCATTTTTACGTTATCGTGTTCGCAGGTACACACGCAGGCGCACGCGCACGAGCCCACGCCCAAGCCCGCGCTCATCCCAGCGCCTACGCCCGAGCTCGCGCACGCACACCCACATACGCGCGTGCGCGTACGCACACACACACACACAAACACACACACACACAAGAATACAGTACAACGCAATTTTCAAAAACATGATTTTCGTATTCAGATGACCCGGAAAACGTGCATTTCCACTAAAATTATGACATCCAAAATTTGGTCGAAATTAATACTTCCTATTTTACCTATATTTCATATAGGGTAAGAGAAAGTAAAAAAATATAATTAATAACGTAAACAAAATTTCTAAAAAATTTAAAAATCCTATTTTCTATAAATATGCCAAATTAGAGGTTCGCTACGGTTCACATATTCGTGCCAATTTTAATAATAGTACGAAAATTGCTTATTTCAATGAATGTAGTATCCATTAAGGTTGTAGAAAAATGTATATATTTACCTATAAATACGTTGAATGCGAGCCAAGGAATCGTCATCAATTTCTCCTTCAAGTTCACTAAAATTTCGGGGTCGTTGTAAACCACAATATTGACGCCAACTTGTGTAACCTGGTAATCCATGATCTCGCCCTCTTTGAATATTTAAGGAAACCAAATCCAAACCACAAATTCGGCTTATATTGGAAGAATTTGTTCTTGTATTTTCAAATAGATGATTTTTGATCTAAAAAAAACATTAAATAACTTAGATGCAGAAAAATAGAACCTTCTTACTTCTCGATTGAAATATGTATCACTGGCCTCTACAGTTGTATTTAAAGCTCCTCTTAAACTTTTATCTAGGCCATCAGGCTGATATAAACTAAAAGGATTAAAGAGCATCCGATGGAATTGAACATATTCAGGATTTGAAAAATTATTACTTAAAAATTTTATTAAAGTTGGAATTAAAGTGTGTCCAAATCGAAATGCAGATGCTGCGAAACTATTCGATATAGATGCATCTATTTTGCTATCGTAACCTTCATAATATCCTTTCTTTTGTGGATTAAGGCCGGCTTTTTTTCGTAACTGTGGTCCTATAATGTATGTTTATATGCCATTAACACAATTTTAAAAATGTAATAAAATATATCGTCTTCAAAGTGGATTAAAAATAACGGTTTGTCCTCTAGGTTTATTTTTGAAAAGATATTTAGGTCATTACACCATTTTGATAATGATACCGTATAAATCATGCATGTTTTAAATAAAAAGTTGCATAAAAATAGATTACCTTGAATTTGATTCTCATAAAACCCAAGCGAACTTACCAAACAGTAATTTTAAAAATTCATTATACGTTATATGTTGCATCTGAGCACTTATAATTCTTCTCGATTCTTGAAAAATTCGTTCATCATTCCAATGAGGATTTATCGTTGCGAGGTTTGTTGCTATAAAATTATGTTGTCGGGCCCAAATCAAATGCATAGAGGTAAGATGTAAATTTTCATTTGCTCGTTGATCACCTGTAATAAATCGTTAATAAGTAAAATAATTTATAATCTACACTCTTTTTACCTGAAATAAAACAGTACCTTCCCATTTTATGTTGTTCTTTGCGGTTGCACCCATCATTTAAATCAGTTGAAATTGGCAACAAAGTCCTTTTGTCTATAGTATCATACATTTTCAGTTTACCCTTTTTAAAAGTGCGCAATTTTTTCGTAACATTTTCATGAGAACCATATATTACTGAAGCGTCAAGAAAAGAGGTGGCTTGGTTAAGCTGTTGACGTGGTCCTGAACTGTTTGAGGGTGCAGCAGCAGATCTAATGAATTCCAGACATGTCATATTATATTTTCCATAATATGGATCGTCTTCCTTGATTTTCACTGGAAAACATTCGGGGTGAACGTTTTCTGTACAACATTTAATAGATTTTCCGTCATGTCTTTTAGATAAAGCTGTTGCTGTAATGTCATGATCGATGAATTGCCCCCAGACTGCTAACATTACAGTAAATTTATTATCATTTCTATAAATGGGCCTATGAACCATTACACTAACTGATCTTGCGGAAGGAAGTTTTTTACCATTTTTGGCAATTCTTGGTTTATTTATTCCTACAAATAATATTTTGATGAACTTTACAAAATTTGAAATGTTATTTACCGTCTGCATAATCAGGAGCCAAAGATCGCCGGAATGATGTAAATGCAACGCCGTAACTTAAGTGATTATTTAAGTTATTACAACTTCCATCATAACTACGATACTTATGAAATAAGTTACATGTAGATGTATTGTTTTGTTCCATATTGCAATCTTGCGAGTCGAGTGTAATGTTTGTATTTCTAGAATTATTCTTTTAGTATTGCATAATTTGAACTATACAAGTAAATATATAACAACAATATTAAATACATACAACGCCATTTATTAGGACATTAGTCGCGTTTAAATACACTCACTAAGTATCGATTAACGTCCAAGTCCTTGAATTTATTCAGAATTACTTGCAATTAGCAATGTCAGGTAAGAATAAAAGAGAATTAAACAATAACAGGTTTCAACAATTTACGATTTGGCAGGAGGATTATTCTGATAAATTTGGATCGTCTACAAGGTCATTAATGACAAATAAAAAAGTTAACACGTATTTTAGATACTACCGTGTATATAATGAGTGCGGGTAGCCCATAAGAGGGTAGAGTGTTTCGTTCGCACATCGCTTCATGAAATTTTATTTTACATTTAGTATGCAGGGTGTCCGGGATATAAGTGCATTACTGTGCATTACAGCAGATGTATCTTGGTATGCACGGCAAAAATGGTGTCTAAATTGCATAGTATTCAAAATATTTACAATTAAAATTTTCAACCCGTCCTTGCTTTATAACTTGGTCTACAGTATTCAACAAAAAGTAACTGGTCAACTATACATCTTTAGCTAGTGCATGACGCATACATTTTCAGAGAACCATTAATGGATGTTCTCAGCTGATTATTAAATACCCACAAATATATAGATTACTGTTTAAAATAAAGGTTTGATTTCCTTCCTTAAAATTACTAGTCTTTTAATTGTGCATGTTTATAATTTCTTTAAACTAAAAGCAAGTGTTTTACTTAATAGATACTATTTTAAGTACATTTGTGTTAAAGAATGTGAAAACAGTTTTTAAATACCTTTTCAAGCAAATTGATGTGGATTAAACAAACTTTAATTTTATACATACCTACTGCATATTTATAAAATATGTTTATAATAATTAATTCATAAAAAGTTTATAATTAATAACCAATAGTGCTAGTATAAGCAAATTTAGATCCTTTAAGAGAATACGTTCTACCACTTTTTAGTAAAACAACTGGACAACCTTGCATTCAAAAAAATACATGAATCCTGAATGTAATATGATATCTTATAAACAGAAAAAAAGTGGTGTTTATATTTTTAAGTATGTTTCATAGTATCCATGATAGATTTTTACGCAAAAGTTCACATTTTTATAAATTAGATTAAAAAAATTTACAAATTTGTGTTTACAACGGGCCTGAGTACACATGTGTTAAATAATGCTCCTTATATTCACGACTCCTTGTATACCTGTTCCAAAAATGCATTTATAATAAAGTTTTAAAAATAATAGATTGATAAATAAATAAGAAGTTAATGTCTTGTCGCCTTTAATTTCTACCGTGTGACGTAATAGCATCCGTCAGGCATATACCATCTCTGAAGTTGCATGCATTCACACAATTTTATTATTTTGATTATATGTATATTCTTTCGAGAAAAGTACATGGAGAGAGATTTAAGTAATTTAATAAAAGCAAAGACTATACAGAGTGTTTCAAATAATGACATTTCTTTTAAGAGATGAAAGCAGACCCTATACACCCTAATAAGCGTAAAATTAAAATCAATACGAATCCTAAAAATTCGTTCCTCTTAATAATGACGAATCGACTATACACATGCTTTTAAATATGAGAAATATAATCGAATAAGTGTTTTTTACTAACTAAACATTTCCATAGTAGAGCAGAATTGTAAGAGTTTATTTTAACTTTTGAAACAGACGCTAAAAACAAGACTGTAAAAGTAATACACCTTTTCAAATGTCAGTAACTGATATCTTGATAAACGAAATTATGCAAATTTACGTCAGTTATTAGATGCGTTTTGTTGACTAACTAGTGTTTTAATAATTAAAACTAATGCCAATTTGTTCGGTAGAATCTACGCATTCATCATAAGTCGTGCTCAGTTATGTATTCAAAACGACCGTGACTTATTTCAAAATTTTTTTGAAGATATTTTAACAGTAAATTATGCAATGCCCATTTTGTTCCCTGTAAAAATGTTAAAACGGACAAGCTAGGTACATTATCATCTTATGATGAAATAATAAAACAAATGTTTTTCAAAAAATAATTAGCCTGACACATTTCACTTGCCTAAAAAACAGGTTCTCGTCAATAATAATTTAAATTTAAATAGCATAAAACTAGTTTTTATTCAGCCCTTGTATTAAAAAAGTGTTTAAAGTATTTTTATTTTAAGTGCACGATGATGTCACGCAATTTCAGAAATGAAAATCGATTTTTAGGTGTGAAATTAAAAAATGTTAATAAATAATTGCTTAAGCTGTCTTTGGATTTAAACATATTTTCTTAGAACGATACATGACTAAACTCAATTACTATTATTATCAGTTATTAATAAATAACTTCTTCAAAATTGTTAAGCGAACTGTATATATTATTTCTAAACTCTTCTAATCACCTTATCCTCTTATTTATTGCAGTAAACAAATCGCAATGTGCCCGCTACAGCTGTAAAAGTGTATGTTACGGTACATTGATACTGTTAGGTAGGTAAGTTATAATTTTATAAATGATTTAACGACTCGTTGTACATAATTAGAAAAAATGACTTTTTTGTATTCGTATTGCATTTAATTTTACTCTTTTGGGGTATCTGTAGGGTCTACTTTCATCCCATAAAAGGAATGTCGTATTATCTGAAACAGCCGGTATATAGCGAAATCAGAAGTGTAAAATTGCAGTTTTGAAATATAAATATTTGTACCACATACTTTTTCAGGAAAAGTCGGAGCTTTTGTTTATTCTATTTTCTATTATTTGAAATTAGTAAAACTACATTTTTAACAAAATTAGATATTCTTTGTTATAAGTACAAACCATTTTTAAGAATAATATCATGTGGCGCAGCTTGATTCTCTTAATTATTTTGTTATTCTTCTGTTGAACATTTTAAAAACAATTTCCACTTCCAGAACTAGAATGGAATCGAGTATTTGCGATTGTAATTTCTCGTAAGTGTAAAGTACAATTTTTTTCCTTGAAGTATTAAATAGTTAAGTGTATAAATGAAAGTATTGTCATTTCGACCAATCTCTGAGTGCTAATGGTCTCTAAATATAATAGTAAAAATAACAGCCAAAGATGATAACAATCCGTGTTGCATTTAATATCAAATTAAAATTTTATTTCTGTTCAGTATGAATTAAATTTATTATTAAGGGGGTTTAGTCCAAATTTTTAAAGTCTCGCTATAACCTTGATTTTAAAGTATTATCAAATACTCATAAAAAGTATCGAAAACCAAAAATATTAATTTTCAATTTTGGGTAGTTTAGCTAAAATCGTAATTTATTCGTTCAATTTTCTTTCGTAATCATTGCAAAAACTACCGCACCAAAATTATAAAACTTTGGCATAGACGGTTAACGTTGTACTCATGGTGATATATATTTTTTTAAGTTAGAATTATGATTTTGATGTAATTAATTAACAAAAATAAGTAAAATTGCTTCAAAACAAGCGCCTTAATAAACTGGTATTTAAGATTTAAAATAATTTTTTGTTAAATGAAATAAATATATCACAATGTAGTACATTTAATTACGATTACTTTGGTGTATAATATATTATCTTTTATACCTTGTGTTATTTGTTAACTAGAACGGTTTGAAACATTACAAATCTTAAGTTTTATTTGCTACGCCTTTCAATGATACGAACTTCTCCACCTTAACCCGGCCAATAAGAAATAGAAAATCGGAAAGGGGTAATTTATGATTTGTTCATTTTATCGCATGTTTACAAAATAATGAGTAGACGCTATTTCTTAATTTATATAAGCTTTCTTTAGCTTTGAAGTTCTTGTGATGTTTATAAAATATCTGGATATTTAATTTAAGGCAAATCTACGGTTATGAAAAACACGAACAATAATTCGATATTTCTATCCTATGAGCTATATCTTTAAATGCCATTTTGGGGCCGTATATGTAGATACCTAGGTGTTTGTCAACCGTAATAATACCTTTTTAGGTTTTTATTAGCCAACTGGTTAACTCGCCTGAAACATACCCCGTGCGTATTTGATTCCAGGGTTTGAATCAACACATATTCAACTTTTTTTTTAAAATATTTTTTTAGCATATCATTCTTTACAATTTAAAATAAATAAAATAATTACATTATAAGAGACAATTACAATATTAATTTTTTTGTTTGTATTCATTTTTATCTCTACTTCTATAAAATTTAATGTCAATATTATAAATTAAACATATATTCAATCATGGAATATTTTCTTGTATACGTTTTGTTCCAATAAAAATATTTTTGTATAGACATTTCTAATATTTAAAAATATTCATTTGAGTGCCCATAGATTTACGAGGGTTTAGTGTACACTACATTCTACATGATTCTATTGTAGCTAGTCCAATTTCTTTCACAAATAAGACAAATGCGGGTGATGTAACTATCGTTCAGTGTTATAAAGATTAAGATGTCATAAAATTTATTGCGGTGAGCGCCTACAGTACATATAAGCGACGTGCATATTCAATAAAATGCAATTTTTATGAATGTAAGAAGTATTATTGCGAAAATATTTCAAGACCATCTCCCGAAATTTAGATTCAACCAATAATTTTAAACGTAAATTTTAAAATTCGTAATAGCAAGTGAATTATATCAGCATTGCATTAGTTAAACATCAACTAATTCTCATGTTTGTAAAATCTAAACTGTATAAAATATGTTTTAAAACTTTCTGTTGTTGTTATTCTATTGTACAAAAATAAATTTCAATAGCAATTACAATCTAAAGTTGTATACCTTATAATATAAATATCACTTGCAATATTTTCAGAAGCGAATGCCCAATAAACATGTGAACGTAAATTGACACTTCTGTGAGCTTGTCTAGGACATTTGAAGTGGGGAAATGCAGGCTTGGCTTCATTTCGCACTAACACGGAAATGAACGATTTCTACAAGTAGCACCATTTCTTAGATTTCAGTTTCGTATAATTTAGATTAAACACGCTGAAGTTCGTATAGAGAGCTTAATGTTATGATTTTACTTAGTCGTTTGTTGATAATTTTTATAATTAACGAACAACAAATTCATAAAATGTAGCATAGCTTTTCATTTTTATTTTCTTGGATAATGTTGGCGTATTTATTTACGTATATTGAATAATTTATGCAGTGTTTCTGCCGTAACATTTTCAATTTCAGTTTTTAATTAACGTAATAAACACGCTTTCTAGTGCTTTTACGTAGTATTTCCGATTCAAAGATAACTAGATATTTATAATCTTTATTCTTTTTTCTCCATCTATGTGTATACACTTATTTTAATATAAATAAATATACTAAAGCGATTGCGATTTAATCACTTGCTATGTATTAACTTGGTGCAGCTCACCAATCTGGCGAAAGCCTTAAATTATGCTTTATTTATAAAAGGTACGGCAAAAAAACGGATATTTTTCCAATTAAAAAAATAATTACAGAAAAAAATATGGTTTCTGTTTAAAATTGTTTAATTACATTCGAAAAATAACGTCCGTTAAATGACGCCCTTCCTTCTGTACAGCATGGTGGATAAGCTCAGCCTGTATCAGAAAGCAGCGCAAATGATACAATTGCAGTAGAATACTCATGAATAGGTCGTTGAAAATTTTTTCAAAGATATTTAATCGGTAATTGCCGATTCAATGTAATGCGTCATGGGAACGTTTCTAACCCCAACATGATACTCAGCTGGAATGAATCGTTCAGAACAACATGATCTATGATTAGCAGTTTATAGAAGTCCTAAGCGTCAAGTTCGGCGCCAGAATTGAACTTTACTGCGATCAGATCATATACCTATACAAATATTTCATTCGTTCAAAATGGTGAGATTGTAATAACTATTCGGAGGAGATTTTGTGCAAAGGAGAGAATTTTCTAAGGCAATTCTCGGCATTTATTATGAAGGTATGATGATTAACGAGGCAATAAAACTATAGTATTAGGCAGCGTAGAACTCATGACAGTTGCACTAAAGACTTCTTCACAGAAGTAACGATATAGTGAGGCATTACCAAATCTGGGATCATTGACCCGTATCTTTTGAAATAAGGGGAACTTCAGTGCGCTATGTCGAAATGCTAAATAAGAAAGAGTCAATAACCGGCAAATAATGGCTTCAAACACATCAATGTAGAGTGTCGTGGTTTGTTTCCCTAACACGTCACCTACCGTTTTGGTTATAAACCTTATCCGTTTCGCTATCACGCCTGCCTGTTTGTAACTGGTTTTTATGGGGTTATCTTAAAGTGAAGATCTATAGAAATAAACCACGCAACAAGCAGAAGCTAAAAATGTAATTCGCCGGTAAATCGCTGCTATATGGGAATAAATGTAACGAAGCGCAATGCATAATTTCAAAGAGCGAATGCGGGAGCGTGTATAGAAAGAAGAGTGCCAATGATAAAAATTGTTTTTCGGACACCTTTAAAAAATGCATTGTAAAACCTTTAATTTTGTGCAATTAAAATTTTTTTAACTCGAAAATCAATTGACTTGTGGTTATTCGAAAAGCATGCGTTTCGTCTGTCATTCCCTGTATCATAAAATACCATTTAATCTTAATTATGTATCAATGGACTATTTGGATTTAACCCCTTTATAGTGAATTTTTCAATATACCAATGACGCACGGAAGAAAAGAATTGCAACTGGATACCTTTCGCCGCTTGAACTTTAATAATTAAAATTTTGCTATTTTTATTGCAAAATATTTGAACTGAATATCAATATAATTTCTCGAACGTTCATTGCACTTTTTCCAATGTCTTTGTCCCGTCGCGGGAGGCGTTTTTCTCAAGTCTAGCAAAATAGTCGCCTATAACGGCTTTGACTTCCTCATTCGTGGAAAACCTCTGTCGAACTAGAAACGTTTTAAATAAAATCAAGTGAATACGGTACGTATGGAAGCAAATCATACTTCAATTCATGTCAATTCCATATCAAACGAAAATTAAATCAATCATTAAAATCCATGCTTTGATTTGAAATTAACATACAAAAATTTAAATAAATGTCGTATTTATAGACATTATTAAAAAGGGTTCCATAAGACGGAATTTTTGTATATACCGGGTATCCATCCTAAGATGTAAAGTCCCGTAGTGGTCTTATTATTGACATTTCAAAAAAAAGTTTCAAATAAAAGTTTCCCGTATCAAGTTCTCCGCATTGTAAAATTATGTTCAAAGGTAGTGGACTTCCGGATATATCGGAAATGCACACCAATTTCGTTATTTTAAATACAATACCCTATATAGTATTACATTTTTGGATTCCTTGCTAAATTTTAGTCACCTTGATAACCAAACATTTGATCTATGTCGTGCCGTTTTTGAAGGATTCTAAATTTTGGGGAAAAAATGTCACTTTTAGTGTCTTAAAAAATTTCAAATATTACTGTAATTATCAAACTTAGAAATATGGGATTTTCACCGTTCGATTAAGCCTGAAAATATATATCTTTCCGTTGTAAAACTACCACGTTGAATTTAAAACTTTACTGGGTATGGATATCCAATTTTTAAATAATGGTTAACTTGAATTTTTTAAATAGAACGATATCTTAATTTTTACACCACTGGATGTGGTATTCAATTTCCTTTCGATCTTGTTAAGATATTAGTGGGCCTATCTGTAACATTTCGGGAGATACTCTTGATTTTCTAGTTGTTTTGCAGTTCATACGTGTTGGTAAGCGAAGACCACCTTCCCCTCAAATTTTATCAGGCTTGAGACTGGCAGCATTGCTGCTAGTATGCTTAAAAAGTAGTCAACAAAACATAACACGGCCACTGAAAACCAACAAAAACACAAACAAGAACAAAGGCTGAAACACCATTACATTAAATGTTCGAAATGTTGTTCGTTTTTGGCAATGCGCAAGTCAAATCGTTTTTGCAGAAACTTTTGTACGTTGCTGAGTATTTTTGAAGTAATTTCTCGAAATCTTGTTACATAAATTTTGCTATTTATGAATCCCCATAAAAAGAAATCGCAACTTGTAAAATCTGGTGATCTTGGCGGCAAACTGATAGGCCCTCCATGTCCGATCCAGCGATCAAAAATTGACGAACTTTGATAGCATAGTGTGTTGGAGCCCCATCGTGTTGAAACCATATCTCCCGACGAGTAGCCAAGCGGATATTTTTCAACAGTTCGTATAAATTATTCTGAAGGAACTGGAGATAAACCCTACCCGACCATGCTGGTTATGAAAGAATGGCCTACGATATGTGTGCCAAAAAACCCCGCCGGCACATTCACAGACCACATGTACTGGCTACTTGCTGTAGCGAATTGATGAGGATTCTCTGTGTCATAGTAATGGCAATTATGACAATTCACAAAACCATTTTCATGGTATATGGATTCATCAGAAAATATTACTTTATTAATAAAATTTACGTCACGACTAATCTTTGAATCGCCCATTCACAGAAGATCAGTTTGTTTTCGAAATCTCTTTCATGGAGTTCCTGATGCAATTGTATACGATAGGGATGATATTTGTAGTTCTTTAAAGTCGTATACACCGAAGATCTGCTGATATCAGTAGTCTTGGTAATTTTCCACACATTGAACCCCAGCTTGTCCTATACACCTGCAACTGATTTTCGTCCGTGGTTACGGTTTGGTTTTGAAAATTCAACGGATCCAGTATTGGTAAAGTTTTCCAGTAGCAACTGAAAGGTTGATGTCTTTTATCCGGATACCACTGTGTGTAAACTCTTTGGGCTAATAATGCGTTTCTGTTACATTTTCCGAGAACAAAAACCATATCTACTAATTCTTTACGTGTAAGCGACATTGTTAATTGTGCAAATAATACTTGTAGTTAACAAAACACAACAACAAAATTACACTTAAGATGATTTGTGTGACACACTATGCTTTAACAATATTCTTAAAGCCTACTAAAGCTTTAAAATACGGTTTTATCATAAAAAATTCCCAGTGGAAGGCGGTCCTCTCTAAAAAACTAGAAAATCGCGAATATCTCCTAAACTGTTACAGGTAGACCCACTAATATTTTAACAAAATCGAAAGAAAATTGAATTCTGCATTCAATGCTGTAAAAGTTAGCATATCATTCTATTTAAAAAATCAAGTTAGCCATGATTGAAAAATTTAAAAGTTAAATATCCATACATAGTAAAGTTTTAAATTCATGGTAGTTTTGCAACAAAAAGATATATTTTTTCAGGCTTAATCGAACGGTAAAACTTCATCGTTCTAAGTTTAAAAGTTACGGTAATATTTGAAATTTTCTAAGACACTGAGAGTGGCATTCTTTTTCGAAGACAAAAACGGTACGACATAGACCAAATGTTCGGTTATCAAGGTGGCCCTAAAATTTAACAAGTAATTTAAAAATGCAATAATATATAGAGTATTGTATTTAAAACAACGAGGTTGATGTGTATTTCCGATATATTCGGAAGTCTGCCATCTTTGAAAATAATATTACAATGCGGACAACTTGAATCGGTGCAACTTTTATTCGAAACTTTTTTTGAAATGCCAATAATAAGACCATTACGGGACTTTGCATCTTAGGTTGGACACCCGGTATATATTTAAGCAGCATTAAATGAATAACACGATTAATTATGCATCCGAGAAAGAGAAGACTTCCTAAAATTAAATAAACCAAGATGGTAAAAACATGTAGAAAGGGGTTTAGAAGTTTACAACCCCTCAATCAGGATAAAAACCGACTGTGTGAAATTTAACAGAAACGAGAAACAGTACGGAATGGAAAATTGTCGAATACATTTAAAAATCAAATGATATGATTGTGGTTGTACAGAGGAAGAAATTTCCTTGCCTTGAGAACTAAAATAGGGTATAAAACGAAATTTCTATAATAACGCCTTTTGCACATAACTTTTTACCTAGTGCTTTTGCCGAGTGATTTTTGTCGTCGAGTGATTTAACAGAATAAGTTAATTTCAATTATCAAGTATTAATAATACGTTCGCGAGATCATACCCAGCAAAAATAATGCAAAGTTCTCAAGCAGAACGTTAACAATTCAAGAAGAATTAGTAAAGGTAAGTGTTGACATATCTCCAGTAGAAAAGTCAGCACACTATAACTAAAATAATATTTCAAATTGTATAAACCAATTTAAAATTATAAAGGACTTCATAATGAGGGAAAATTCTAATATCAAATTGGACTCTTAGTCTAGCCAATTGTTTCCACACAGAAAATGTTCAGCAGAAATTCTTCACAACGCTTAATACAATAAGTGAAATTAAACATTAAATTTATGCAAAATGCTGTTGGGTACCAATTTTTAGAACGTAATATGCCTATCAGTAAATAGCTATTAAACAATTATATCACCCTGAAACTCCGTGAAATTTTGAAAATTAATATAGAAAAGTGTAAAACATAGTTAAGGCTATCAATAAACGCGTTTTTTCACAATTTACTGAACAAACAGCGTCCCTTTAGATGGATAATTGTTCCGAAAACCCACTTTTTATATGTATTTCTTTAAACATTTTTCATTCCTAATAAGTAAAGTTTTATACAAAACCATTTTATTAACAAATATTAACGACATAAATAAATTATTTCAAATTAAACTGTCTAAAACAATTGTGATTGGCAGTAAAACACAAAGTAAGAACAAATATAAAAATTTGACATTCTTGTCACATATCAAAACATGGAAGATATGTTTTTTGTCTTTTTCCAGCTGAAGTAGGAATATTGTTATGTAATTTATATAATATTCCACGTCCGTTGGGGTTTACACTGATTTCTGTACTCCTTATATGTCTATACCATCGTACTTTTCTAACGTTAGTAAAATATCTACTAATGAGACCTTGAAGTTACAGCATTTTTGGCTTCTTTTTGTTGTTTCTATAAAATATCCATGCATTTGTAATTCTAAAATTAATGAAATGGAATGTGATTTTTGATAATCAACTTCTACGTTGTAGGCTAAATGCCGTAGTAGTTTATTATGTGGTCTATTAGATTAATCTCACTCATTATGTTGTTGTGAATGTAAAGTGACTTTTTTGACCATCATTTGGGTTAATCTATATGCTCTGCTGATGGGGTGGTGGATGCCAATAAAATACATTTTGTGTTAAATTAGTGAACCGAATTAATTGTACCATCTTCTCTCACTGTTTGTTCAAATAAACCTCAATCCATTTGGGCTACTACTTTGTCGGCTGTTATATGAACAGTTGTTGGAATTCTGGACGTCAATAATAGTTACTGTTCCATACATTTTCTGCCGAGACAGAGGAATAGTAGTGAAGTACCTGCTAAAGAAAACATGTTTTCCAGATAACAAGGCCTAGGTTAAATGAAGATGATACAGCTACTAGGTTTAGGTGTTCTATCAAAAACATGGTTTTCACTGACAAATAAAACGTTGGTAGCAGGTCACTCGGATTTGTATACACTCATAAAACCTTTTAACGCTTCGGAGCTCGATTTTCCTCGTACAAACTGTTTCATCCCAAAAACTCTAGTAAAAATGATCATTTGTTCATGTATTGCAACAATATTCCCTTCAATTGCAAACAACATCTTTTTACTCGCTAGACTAAAGCGCGTACTTTCCAGAAAATGGCAGAACCTCGGATTTAGGCAGGAACTTTTAAATTGCTTCCGATGACAAACACCTGTCCCCGTTCATTTCTTTTGTAATTGCAGTTACTCTGATGGTTTCAGCCCCGTATACGTTTATTGTTGAATAATTTAAACGAGACATGTTACCTATTCAAAAATTGTTTCATTTGTCAGGGAGTAAGATTTTATCTGCACAGACCGAGCATCCCTAGCGTCATAAATACTTTGAAAAATAGAATTATCAAGATACATCGAGACATATTTTGGTATGTCAAATGTCAAACGTTACTCATAATTATCTCCCGACTGAATTAAATCAAATTAGTATGAATAAAATTATCCGTTTTGGTTTTTATGTAACTGTGATTAACATTTCCCTTTATGATTGGAATGACACATCATTTTCAGAATCTTCCCACTTTTCAGATTACCGACATCATTTTCTTCCTCTGCAGACAACATGAATTCTCGTGATACTTCAGTAAAGGCAAGAATACTTGGTTGGCCATCGTCTGCCTTATCCTCGCTATCAGACATGATTTTGAAATCGGTCATCTGTACATAAAGTTAACAATTTACCATCATCCATTCCAGGCAGTAAAACTTTGTTATAGTCAAATATTTATTAAAATAAGAAAAACTAGTGATGTTTCTCAGAAACGAGATTGTTGATGAACGCATAGTAATAATCAATCATTCATCATCAAGCTAATTATTTATAAATAATTAATTTCGTAATTATCTAAATCACCATATAAGTTAATCCAATATTGCATATAAAAATTAAAATTACAAAATAATTGTAGAAAAACAGACGCTACCTGCAGTTCCTTTAAGGTATTATATTTAAGGAATGGTACGTGATGTACAAAAAGCTATAAAATCTTAATTTTAATAATAAACTGTCTATAGCTTCGTCAATTTAAATCCTGACAATGGAAAATGCTTATAAAGCTAGGTAGGTAAGATTTATAAAAGTTACGTACAGAGAAAAATTTAAACAAATCGTAAGAACCTTAGTTAACGGCCAAACAATTTAAATTCTACTTGTTGTTAGTGAAACTTACAATGAAAATTCAAATATTTCCCACGTGAGATAGAATCTGATAAAATACCTGGAGACCCCAAAAATGAACCATTATTAGAAAAAGAATTATTTTATTTATTTTTTGTCAAAATTGTAAATTCTTTATACGTAATATTTATGTAAGAAAGGATATCTTTAACCGTTATAAGGCTTAAGATACCTATTGTTTCATTTAACTGGTTCTTTTAATTTTTTTAAATTCAAATAGCAAATTTAATTTTTGTAACTGCCGATATATTAATAGTAGTTTTAGTAATTTTTTTAGATTGATTTATTCATTTTTAATTAATACAATCATATTTAAAATCTATTTAGTGTTTTTGTAATAACCATTTAACTTGTCAATTATTTACTACTTAAATAATAAGAGCTTAGATAAAGATAAATATTTTTAGACACAGTACAAAGAAAAAGTTTGCTTACCTGGAGTGAACGACGTTATTGTAAATACAAAATTCCTTGACTTAAATTCGATGCTTTGGAGCGTCATATCATAATTAGCCTCTTTCGGCTAAATAAATCATTTATATCAACGCGACTGTGACGCGAACAAAACAAGATGTCGGTTTTTTTTTATTGTACTAGTTAGCAAGTTTGTCCGTATGCCCAAAGGACGCGGGTTGAAACCAGGCTGAGACGGATAGATTTTTCAATGGAAAAAAATTTAAAAGTATGGTTTTTTCTCGAATAAATATGTAACATCTTAGTTCCCGTAAGTCACGCTAAAAATCCTTACTAGTGGTGAAACGCCTTCAAATTTGGAAAACTTCTAATAGGTGTAATGAGTAGACCATGAGAGTTAAGGAAATTTCCGCGTCCCGCACCCTCAGCCACAAAACAAACAAACAAATAGAGTGAAATGATATTTTATAGCAGAGCCAACTAGTGTTGAATTATAGGAAGTGATATTAAAATAAAGATGAAGAGATATCCTACAAAGTAGGAATTTTAATTTTAAATGAATAGAACCACTACATGAGTGAAAAGCCATATAACTGCAAGTTCAAGTTTAAACAAATATATGAACATTTGAAAGGTTAGTCATCACCAAAATCGCATAACCTTACATAAAAATCCAGGTAAGCGAACAACAAAGTATTGCATTTTCAAACGGCGCACACAGCCACTCGTGGATGATGATTTCGTCCTCCTTAAGACTCGTCAAACGTAAACGGCACTGCTCAAGTGCGTATAAGCGAGTCTTGCATTTTTTAATGACGTACAGCAGTCTAACGAGAACAAAATCATGATCCACGAGTGGCTGTGCGCGCCATTTGGAAAAGTAAAATTTTGTTGTTCACTTACCTACATTTTTATGTAAGGTTATGCTATTTTGGTGGTTACTAGCCTTGAAAATGTTCACATATTTGTTTAAATTTGAATTATCAGTTATATGGCTTTTCACTCATATAGTGGTTCTATTCATTTAAAATTTAAAATTCCCACTTTATAGGATATCTCTTCATCTTTATCTTAAACAATTAGAATAACAATTTGTTTTTAGACGAAACAAGGTCGGTTATCCATTATAATGGACACAATATTTAACAAGTTATTGCTAATTTTCTAATGCATGAATTTCATTGATTTTAACATATGATAACAGTAATAAGAGTGTCTTATAATTCTTAAGAAACTTCGCCTTCTTTAGAAAAGATAATATGAATTGATTAGTGGCATAAGTTGATGACCGAAATTTAGGCATTTTGATATACACAACGCATCCAGTTTAGAACTATGTTTAAAGCTACTTCTGACTGTCAGATGGCGGCATTGGTTGTCCTAAACAATGGACATCAAGACTTAATATAGTATTTCGTAAAATGATAATATTGCGAATCATTCTTCATTCAAATATATACCGAGTGTCATGAGCATATTTAAATACACCAGTAGTGATTAAATTGACCATAGAAATGGCTAACGTGTTTAAGCAGATTTACTGTTAATCAATAGACCACACATCAATCTCAATGTTACGTCGCTAAAACTCACATATTTATTTAAATTAACCCACTATCTACAATACAGGGTGAGTTTAAAACATACCGACAAACTTGGTCCATACACGGGGGAGTAATTCTAAATCAAGATAACAAAATTCTTTTTAAAAATTCCTTGTCGTTTCCAAGAAAAACGCTATTAAAGGAATGCCAATCAGTTGTTTGTGGATCCTTGCAATAGCAGAACAACTGGACGTGTCGTTTTAAGTGCCTTGTTGTTACGTCATTCTAAATCACAACATGTAAATAAATCGGGGATATTCATTACACTTATAGCGCCGCATTAGTTTACAAACGTTGTATGTAATGTTAAATTATCAGGCAATTTGGGTTTTATCAAATGCTCTTACAATTAGTGTCAATGTTTTTCATTACCGAATATAAGATAAATGATAAACATTAGATAAATCGTAACATTATTTATTAGATTTATCAAATGTCAAGTAGTAGGTGTCATCAGATTTGTCAGGTATCAGAAAGGGAGGGAATAACGTCTCCGTTTCATAATTAATGACTGTCTCTTGTGACATCATTCTGTAACACATTGTCATTTTATCACATCTCGCTATTTCAACAATAAATCCTATTCGATACATTTGAAATTTTTCTCGACGGCGGGTGATAGTAATAATAATAACGCCAATTTTAACTTAAAATTTTAAGTACATATTTCACAATGCGTGACATGTAAGATTGAGATATGATAGTTAAACGATGAATATGTGTATATCTTTAGCCTGCTGGTAAGAATATATAACGAAACTACTAATGTTCAAATTTGCAGGTGAGAACTGTAAGGAAAAATGTAAATTTGCCAGAGATGGATATTGTAGATTTTTAAAAAGGAATAAATTAGGAACTGGCTCAGCTGCTCCAAAAAATTCAAAGTACAAGAAACATCAACAATTGTTGTTTCTTGATGGCGTTTCTCAGCATAGATATGAAGGTTCATATATTCCATCATCATCGCACCTTAAACGATGACTTGCTCAGGTTAAAGAGTCCATTTCAAAAATTGAAAGTTACTTAAATGTACCACAACTGCAACAAGACACATCATTGCCATCTCGATTAATAAGTGAAGATGATACTAATAGCGAAGATTCAAGCGATGATGTCGTTGGTGCTTTGCAAACAAGACGTGGAACGTAGGACAATCGAATATCAAAGAAACCTAAAACTATGAAAAAAAGAAAGGCGGCGGCATGTTATTCAAACGAGTTAACAATAAAAATATCGAATATAAATATTGCGATAATGTTCACGAGTTAATTGCGGATTAACGTGTAGTATGGGCAGAAAAGCGAACCGAGGATACTGAAATCGATAATGAGATCGTTGCAATTATCGAAGAGTTAGCCGATGCTGGATAAATATAGATGCCCGAAACTGATGTTTTCCTACAAAACATATAAATTCAATTAAGAGTGTAAATTAAATTTTATAATATTTCAATAAATAGTTTTCTATTTAATATTATATGTATGTATGTATACACTATATATATATATATATATATATATATATATATATATATATATATATATAT
>JAHWXV010022418.1:0-27469 GCA_024586415.1 Phrixothrix hirtus
AATTTGTGAAAAATATGCATTTCATTATAAAATTTACAAAATATGCAAAAAATGCATATATATGCACTTTGCATATATTCCGCCCCCTAGTTATAACGAAATACACTGAATAATATCACAACTTAAATAAAATATGTTAAATTATAAAACACAAGTGTTAATGAAGAAAATACATTTCATTTAGTTTGTTTGATTTACTCATCGTTTTTTTCTGTTATTTTAGCCAGATCTGTCAAATTAGTTTGCTTAGTTCTTAACTTTAACATAAGGAGTTGAAATGACGAAAGAAGTACCATGCGTTTTAATTTTTTATATTGATTTGTTGTTACATAAAAGGTTTGTATAAAAAGCAGTAACTATATGTTGCAGTACGCTCACACTGCGCAAACTCGATAACGGGGGGTCTTGCCTTGAACACATGCCAAGCACCAATCACGTGTTAGAATTCGTTCAAGCTATATCGTGTTTTTAGTAGAACCCTGTCGAGTGACTCGGTGCAAGCGCAAAATGCAGCGAACACCATCAAATTTTATGTTGGACTGGGGAATACGGGTACGGAGGCATTGAAAATGATTCGCCAAGTGTTCAGGGAAGAAAGCATGTCACAAACTGCAGTTTTTAAGTGGCACAAGCTCTTCAAAGATGGCCAAGAGAGTGTGGAGGACGAGCTCCTCTCCGGACGGCCGTCAACGTCAAGAACCGACGACAACGTTCAACGTGTGCGCGAAGTGCTGAATTCAGACGGTCAGTTAAATGCGCGCATGATCGCAGATTGTATTGGCATTGATAAGATGACCATACACACTATTATTACTGAAAATTTGGCGATGCGATAGATCTGCGCTAAACTTGTTCTGCAGGTCTTGACAGACGACCAAAAGCAGAATCAAGTGTCTGCTTACGAAGACCTCCTGCAACGCGATGAAGAAGACCTCGACTTTTTGGACAACGCAATCACGGGAGACGAAAGTTGGATATTCGAATACGACCCGGAAACAAAGCGGCAACGTTTCAAATGGTACACTGCGTCATCACCTCGTCCAAAAGAGGCTCGAATGAGCGAAACCAGTGTGAAGGCCATGCTGATCGTTTTCTTCGACGCCAAGGGGGTAGTCCACTACGAATTTCTACCTGCGGGGCAGACAGTAAATGGTGATTTTTACCTAGAAGTGCTAAAAAGACTGAAGAGAAGGGTCAACCTGGTGAGGCCAGCCATCACTAGAAATTAGAAATTGCATCACGACAATGCACCCAACCACACCTGCATCGCGATGATTCCCCAACCCCCTTACACTCCCTGATTGGCACCGGCAGAGTATTTTACATTCCCAAATGTGAAATCCTTCCTCAAAGGATACCACCATGGGACCCTAAGTGCCGTCAAAGAAGTTTGCACGCGCCTAACCGGGAGCGTTCGAGTTGTGGAAAAGTCGCTGGTAAAAATGTGCCGACGCTCAAGGAATGTACGCTGAGGAATTTTGAAATATTGTAGCAATATCTGAAATATATTTATTTTTTCGAAACTTTTCCTGATACTTTTTATACAAACCCTGTATATGTAAGCTAAAATTAAAATGCGTTTAAATATAAAATCAAGAAGAAAACAATTACGTAATCTAATGGCATAAGTTAGCAAAGGAGAGGATACTAAAATTATTTACAGTGTTTATATTGAAAGGGAAAAACCGTGACATCAGCTAGTTTTATAGAAAGGTAATTTCCCGAAGAGTGGAAGTGGCCCCTGTAAAATGATGTAGAAGAGGGCTAAGTATAAAAGGATTTGAAGATGGAAACCATAGTTAGCGCGCTATTGGCTGTTACTGGTTGCCAAATGTTGCTCTTAATGAGTAGTTAGTTAGGTAGGCGATTGATATGTAGCAAAATTGTTGTTCATGATTGTGAATCAAAATTACTAAAAGTGAGTAAGACCGTTGCCGCAAGAGCAGAAATTAGCGACCGATTTATCCCAGTTAATTAGGGAATAAGAGCAATTATTATAGCTCCTATAAATAACATATATTACATCGTTAGTGCGGTGAAATAAAATTTGATATAAATATAAATGGCAATCTGATAGATAGCAGAATTTCTCAGTGATCTGCGAATAACTAAATTAAAAGGTGATTGTTTGTCGTAACATTAGTTAAATCCAAGTAGTTAAATTGGCTACCTAACGCTGTTTAAAGTTACAAAGAATAAACAATTCTATAAGTGCATACTTAAAAGAAAATTCATTATAATTTATTGGTAAGTAGACAAAAAGCAGGCCTGCTGTCAAAAGCCGCCATCAGAAAAAGTTGGAAGGGCGAATGCCACTTGAGGTTGACATTCACCAATTTGAGTGCGGAAGTCAGAAAAACTTTGACTGGTACTGTGGAATGGTTAAACTGTAAGCAACCTTAAGTTTATATATTGCTTACGTTAAGCTATTAAAAAATTCTTTTAGACATCAAAAAGGACGACTGTTGTGGCTTGAGGCACAGTTATGTAAATTATTCTAAGGCTAAATTTTTTATAGGCCAGAAAATTTTAAATAAAGGTAAACTAAATTTGAATTTTGTTAAACGTGTGGCATATTAATCTTGCATTAAAAATATTAATAAATGTTGAAATTATGGCATGTACTCTTAAAATAGAGTTAAAAACCTAATACTAGTTACTCAAAAAACGTTTTAGGAAATACCCAGAGAAAATAGAGAAAGAGTCATATAACAGCCGATAAAGGTGAGAATTAATACCGGTCCGATTTATTAGGGCGCTTAACGTAGGGTCACTAAATTTGGACTCAAGCAGTAAATTAGAAGCAGCTCGGGGCGAGTAAAACCGTAGACCTAGAAAAGGGCAATTAGATATAACTTCCGTGTCAATTTATTGAAAAAAGTAAGAATTAAATACGCGGTGAATTTACAAACTATTTAATCATTACAGTTTTGGCGCCACAACATGAGGCTTTGACAAAATTTAAAACTAAAAATTAAACTCGGCATTACAGTTTTTGGCAATTAATAGCTTCTAAATATAAAGGATTTGTGGAGTAATTACCAGGACTGAAGCCATAAAAATAATTTATTGAAGATATGTACAAAATGTGAGTCCCCTACGTTATTGCAACGCTGTCAGCGCCTTGGACCGGCTCGATCATTCCGGAAGGATGTTCTTCCAGACTCCTATTAATCCAAAGCAACAAAAAGAAGTCAAGGGGCCATATTTGGACTGTAAAGTGGTTGGATCAGCGTTCTCACGTTGTTTGATCAGTACCTTCCATAAACTTGCCAATGTGTGACTCGACCAGGTATCGACAATCTCCAATCGGACGCTCTGGACCTTAATCCTCAAACGTACGAGTACTTGTGCGTAAAATTTTCCATTTACTGTTGTCCAGCAGGCACACATTCCTCGTGGACGACACTTTTTGCACTAAAGAAGACAGTGAGCATCACTTTCGCTATTAATTTGCTCATGACAACCTATTTTGGTTGAGGAGGCGCCTTCCGTGCGCAACTCAGTAATTTGCCTTTTGATATCTGGATCGTATTCGAACATCCAAGTTTCATCACCGGTTATCGGTCACCAAACGTTTTAAAAGTTTACGACAAACCGTCGCACGCTGTACCCTCTGCTCGTTTGATAATACTTTCACTACCAACTCCGCGCTTACTTTCCATATTTGCAAATTATCGGTCACAAAAGTTAACTTCCGTGCGATCACAATTAAAAAATTCTCGCATACATTTTGTATGCAATTGAATGATACGCGTTCTGGATATATCAGCGTCCTTGTAAGCCTCACGGTTCGCATCAAAAGTCTCCGTAACAGATTTGGTTAGTTTAACGCTGCTGGGTGGTTTGCTGCACCTTGACTCTCGACGCGAGCACTAAACACACCTTTACTACAAGCACGGTCTGCACACTTTAGGGGCTCCGTGACAACTGCACCAGGTCTCGTAGGTCACTTAACGTACCTCGCCACGGATCCCTCACGTAAAGATGGCCCTCATTCGTTCCCATAAGACAGAAAAAAACCAGTTCCGCGACTTATTGGACAAACCCTGTATGCGATCAGACAATTATATGCAGTGCATATTCAGAAACAATCGTTTGTAATCCTAGTCGTTATGTAATCCAAATTGCGAAATAGTTTACTTATTTTTGAAAGCGAGTAGGAGAATTCAACTTTTATTATTTAATTACTTTCTTTTACCTATATGAAATATAGTATAGAGAAAGTAATGTTTTCGTCCAAAATTTTCGAAGACGAAATTTTAGTGGAAATATATGGTTTTGGGACCCATGGGTCCGAAAATCATGTTTTTAAGAATTGGTCTCTGTGCATGTGTGTGCGTGCGCGTGTGCGTGTGCGTGTGCGTGTGCGTGCGCGTGTGCGTGCGCGGGTGGGTGTGGGAGTGCGTGTGTGCGAGCGCACGCGCTTACGTACGCGTAGGCGTGAACGTGCGTGTGGGCGAGCGCGTGTGCGTGTGCGTGTGCGTCTGCGTGCGCGTGCGCGTGCGGATGCGTTGGCGTGTGCGTGTGCGTGTGCTTGTGCGTGTGCGTGTATGTATGCGTGTGCGCGTAGGCGTGGGCGTGGGTGCGTGCGTGGGCGCGTGCGCGTGCGCGTACGTGTGCGCGTGTGTGTACGTATGCGTGCGCATATGGGTGCGCATGTGCGTGTACGTGTGCGTGTGAGTGTGCGTGTGCGTGTGCGTGTGCGTGTGCGTGTGCGTGTGCGTGTGCGCGTGCGTGTGCGTGTGGATGTGTGAATAAAATATCTCGAAAACCAAAAGTTGTAGATAAACAAAATTTTATATTTGAGTTTGTATCCCTGATCTTATGGGACTGCAACAATTTCATTAAAATCCAATAACCACAAGTGCCACTTTACTCTTGTCATTTTTTGGTTTTTCGCGATTTTCTCGAAATCTGCTGTAAAGATTTTTTTTTACTTTATTGTGTTTTTTAGACATTTCATGCCCTTTCATATAATTGAGACAATTTCTCAGAAAAATGTCCGTAAAACGAGTAACCGGAAGTAGTCGTAGCATTAACTATGACTAAAATAACTATAAAACTGAAGATCCTAAATAAACGAAAATTTGAATATGACATCTTAACTACCTTTGTATGCTAAATCAAGAATTTTGTTTGAATCGAATAATCGGAAGTACAACTTTATTTCTTTTATTTTTAAATACTTTCCGAATTTTCCGTCTTTCGCGATTTCCTCAAAACCGGTTCTAACGATATTTTTGAAACTTATTGCATTTCTTACCCATTTAATGTCCTTTCATATGGTTTAGGCCGTTTCTCAGAAACTTTTCCGTAAATTGAGTAACCGGAAGTACCTTCACCGTTAACCCAAAATAAAATAAGTATGAAACTAATTATTCTAGCTGAATGAAATTTTATATTTGTGGCCGTAACTATATTGATATGTCAAATCAAGAATTTAGTTAAAATCGAATAACCTGAATTTGAAGTTCCACTTTATTTTAAATATTTTCCCCAATTTTCGTTTTTCGCGATTTTCTTGTAATCGGCTATAACGATATTTTTAAAACTTATTGCATTTCTTACCCAATTAATTTCCTTTCATACAGTTTAGGCCGTTTCTCAGAAACTTTACTATAAATTGAGTAACCTGAAGTACCATCACTGTTAACTCAAAATAAAATAAGTATGAAACTAATTGTTCTAGCTGAATGAAAATTTATATTTGTGGCCGTAACTATATTAGTATGCCAAATCAAGAATTTAGTTAAAATTGAATAACCTGATGTTGAAGTTCCACTTTATTTTAGATATTTTCCCCAATTTTCGTTTTTCGTGATTTTCTTGTAATCGGCTTTAAAGATTTTTTTAAAACTTAATAAGTTTCTTGGGTATTTCATTCCATTTTATATGTATCGCGCTGTATGTGTATATGAATGAAATTGTATATTTAAGTTTTTTATATGCTGCACATGAGTGGTCAAGAATTTAGGTAAAATCGAATAACCCGAATTGCCACTTTATTCTTGCGATTTTTACGTTTTTTTGGGATTTTCTAGAAAACAGCTATAACTTGTATTTTTAAATGTGCTACGGTTATTATGTATTTAATGCGTCTTTAAGAGAACTTAACAGATTTTCTGAAAAAATGCGTTGAAGCAAGTTATTAGAGAAAATTTCTCGAGTTAAGCAACCTTTCGCCTGTACAGTAACTTGGATCGCTGACCATAGCAATTATCGTTTCCAAAATAAACGTAGACAATAATCTAATCATTTGTGGACACTATTGGCATATCTATGTGCGTAAGAGAAAGTCGTGTACTGTCTCACACCAGATTTTTTTGATCATTGTTTATTATGAAGTTGATGTTAATTCTTCGTGTAGTTTGGATGATTTGCTACCTACCTAGATATATAGTAAATACAAGTACGTACCCACTTTTTAATTTATTTCGTGGTTACAAATCTTTGTGTCTCTAATGAACTTTATTTACAACACTACCGTGTAGTTTAATAAAAGTTGGTTTATAACCTTGTGCTTGTTAAGTAATTAATAAAACTTCATATGGTGTCACAAATGCAGCTGGCGTTACACCCGACGACGATGCTGGTATCCCACTAGCTTCTTAGAGGAGGGAGGTCCGTGACAGATTTCACCAGAACGTCCACGTTTTAAAAAAATCTGGAATTGCGTACAAAAGGTTTGAAGTTTTTAACAGGGCGCCACTGCTCCTTATTGGTCGTCTAATGAATCGAACTGTCCTTCGGAACAGGGAAAAATGGTTCCGCAGCCTATAAATGCGTTGTCCCTGACTAGCGTCTTACTTAGGCCCCAATTATCAGTTTGAATTCAGACTGGGGCTATAGGGGGGGTGGGATCTTGACAAATAAATATCCCCTGAAATACAAAATAATCATATTTAACTTATTTTAAGTTTAAAATAAGAGTCCAATCGGGGAATAGCTATTTAGCTATACTTAAAGAAATTGCTTATTCAGCATACACCAAAACAATGAAAGGACACACAGTGTTACAAGAAAACTTCTCTGGCTCTTGAATGTGGCTTATTTCAAGAGTTATTGGGAAAACTAACCAATCTACTAAGAAAATGAACTTATTATCTAAATATTATATTCACAGTAAATAAAGGTATGCACTAATAGTTCGGACAAGAATTATGTTCTGACAGGCACCTTTCAAAACGGGAAAGGTTTAGTCTGGGCTCTACAGTATTCGACAGCTGGAACTATGAATTGCACCGGATTCCCGTCGATGCACGTTAACATACCCGATATGTCCTTACAGGCAACCAATATTGAAGCAAAGAATAAGTACCTTTGTTTTGGTCGACGCGTCACAGGGCTACTCGCTTATCCAAAAGCACCATAATCGTCGGCTGTGAGCCTTATACGTTCCTGAACTTGCAAGTGGACTCACACGTCCTATGAAGTTGCGGACGGGGTGGAAAAAGGCAGGTAGTTCCCCCGAAACCCAGAATTTGACTTCTCAGGAACCGGAATTCCGCAACACTTACTCCCGCGGAAACCTTGCACTCACCCCGAAAACTTCCAAAGTAATTTATACATGACCCATTTCTATAACGTACGACCTACGCGTGTTTTAATGCCACATCGCGGTGGTCTCACGACGCGACGCGTTATTACAAATTATTCATATTCATAATCCACAAGAGTGAAAATTGCGTATAACTTTTTAATTTTATTCGCCATCGAGAAAAAACCTCATCTCTCGTTTTGTTGTTTCGACCAAGACCAGTTATTTTCGTAGTCCTAAGAATCACGCATTTAACGTAAACGTACGACGGTAAATTTGAATATTAGCGCGGGCAGACTTTTGCTTTTTACGGCGGCCTCGTTTAATTAAATGTATACGTTTGTAGTCTCGGCCGCATTGTGTCTTTCTGCGGCCCCAAATCTTCTCTTTATATATAAAATTTCTCTTTCCGACGTCAACCATATCAACTAGTTCTGTTAGGCGAATGTATTCCATACAATATGTAAGTTGCAAATTTTACATTTAAATAAATGCTTTTCAGTATTCTATTAAATATGCTCTTAAAATTATTACAAAAATAAACATACGTTTCGGTAAATTCAGACGGAAAATGGCTATAATTATAACAGAATTCAATTTTAAACTAGCATCACTGTCTAATTTATTGTAATTATGCAAACTACACTTTCGTGCCATATGAAACGAAAATAGTGACATTAATTTTTAGTATGCCTTTATTTCATATAATTTGTTGAACACGTTACAAGTTGCAGACAGGCTTTTGCTCAGGTTCTTAATACACGATCATTGCTAAAAGATAGGACTTGCGAATTATTACAAAATTCTAGAATTGCAGTTTTTGAAAGAATGCAAATTAAATAGCTGCTCTCAAAAAGCAACTTTTCTTTGAAAAAATCATAAACTTGCGGAGCATACATTTGAAAATACAATGAAAAAGTTTAAATTGCAGAAAGTGAAATAGTAAGCAATTAGGGAATCAATTTCAAATAACACCTTACGATTTATCAAATTTATGGATTCTTATAAATGTTAAAATCCTCATAAAATAGGAAATTCGAAAGCGGATGTGGTAACTTTAAAAATTGCTTCGACTGAAGTTGCACGTTAAAACTTTATAAGTTTAAGTTAGAAAACGTTTCTTGTTCTTTGCCAGTTTTATCTTAGTCTTTGCTATGAAAACCTTTCCCTTCAGCATTTATTACAAGCGTATAACATTCGAGTCAACAGATTTGTCTAATAACTTGTAAGACCCCGTGGCTGTTTACAAACAAAACGAGCATAATCTCCTAGCGTCACATATCGTACAGATTTTACCTGATGGTGAAAGTTCTTCTATCCTTCGTTTGATAACGTAATGCCGTAAGGCTGAAAGAACTTGAGCGAAAATTTTAGATCTCGACACGTGGAGTAATCGATTTATTCGAAACCCCAAGAAGTCTAAATGCAAAGCTATAGAGGTTTAAGGCAGACCTCTTTATATCTATATATGATTGGATATGTACATCTCCAATTTCGAATTATGTGAACAGAATAAAAAACATTCGTAAGTGCATCCTAATACATTATTGATTTCTTAGGTATTTGTCGAGTTTACGCAGATTACTAGGGGATTAAATTCTAAATATTTTACAACTGTAATGTTATGATAAAGGAAATATTCAGGAAAAATATTTAGCTTACATTTTTACTTTGACAGCTGATAATATACGCATTAAACAAGGAGCAGATTAAAAAAATTCAAAAGATTGATGAAAATAATTACAAAACGCAGTGTTTACAGCACGAAAACATTTCTGCCCATTTTTTAAACGAAAACAGTGAACGACGTATCTTTTATTTTGTACAGAGTACGTTGCACCTTCTTATCAAATTTAATGTCATTTCCTTTTTAAGATAACAGGCAAATTTACGCAAAATGAAAAGTAAAATTCACTGTAAGCTTACGTCCGTAATAGATTTTGTATCTAACTCTTCCCTTTGCTAATAAGATTTTATTTAAAAATTTATACCTCAAGCTTAAAAGGAATTTATAGTTGTTAATTATCGAGCCATACCTACAAACGAAAATTAAAATCCTTTTCGCTTTTGGCAGGACTCAAAAGAGGTCGTTAAATATTTCAGAAGTCAAAATAAGCAAAAAAAAAATAATTTAAGCATATGGAACCTAAAAACAATGCTGGTATGGGACAAAACGCGACTTTGTCTTACATACAGGGTGTAACATAAGTTCATTTCATAACTGCAGGAGGCGATACATGAGAAATTTTAATCCACACATGGTCGTAAAACCAACCGTATTCTGGAATTTAAACAACCTGTGTACCCCTTTATCTTCGCCACTGGTTTATTAGTATTTATGTTAATCTAAAGTTTCAGTTATACAAACAATTGCGATATTTTCATAAAACTTCAACTTCTTGAAACTAGAAAACAGTTAATTTTACGTCCATTGCTTATTACGTCTTTTTGGGTTAAAATTACTCAAAATATCATCTCCTAAAGCTATGATATGAACCTATGTAACACCCGGTATATAGATATGCAAATATGCAAATGTTCACAAAAGATTAAAATATTATTTGTTTATTTTGGGAACGCTAATTGAAAGGTCACACATCCAAGTTACTGGATATGGATTTTTTCAGAAAAACCGCTGGATTCACGTAAAAGAGCTTCAAAGTCATACGAAGGGTTGGTAGCTTTAAAACAATTGTTATCGCCGTTTTCGAGAAAATCGCAAAAAACTTGAAAGTCCCAAGAATAGAGTGGCACTTCCGGCCATGCGCAAGACAAAAAACTTAAATATAAGATTTCATATTTATATGATGTGTAGTTTTTGTGATATCTTATTCACAACTAATACAGGGTTCGTCAGTGAAGCGGGAAAATTTAAAACTACTGTATCTACCAAAGTATTTATTTTAACATTAATGTTTTTACAGTTTTATGTTGAGTTAGACTTACCATTTTATTTTTTAAAAATAATACTTGACAGGTGGGCACCATTACGATCTACGCATTCTTGTAGACTTATTCGAAACTTTTCCATTATGCGCCGTAACATTTCCGGTGTAGTACGTGCAACTTCTTTTTGAATTTTTAGGTTTAGTTCCTCTAACATTTGCGATCGCTCAACGTACACTTTGCTCTTGAACCAACCGCAAAGAAAAAAGTCGCATATGGACAAATCAGGCGATCTAGCCGGCAAAACAGTGTCTCCATTTTGGATATGATATGGTTCGGAAAGAGTTCTCTTAAAGCAGCAGACATACGATCAGTATGACTGGAAGCACCATCTTGCTGGAATCACGTAATCTCGGGAAATCGAACCAGTTCTTGCCTCAAAAATGTTTACGTAATGAACTGCAGTAACGGTTATAGTATTTCCTCAATCGTCTTCAAAAAAGAATGGTCCAATAATGGTAGATGATGAAAGAGCGCACCATGCTGTCACCTTAGGACTATGCAAGGGTTTCTCATGTAGCTGAAGAGGGTTTTCAGCGCTCCAATATCGACTATTCTGTTTATTTACACAGCCATAAAGATGACAATGGGGTTCATCTCATAAAAACATGTGGTGGATTCAGTTTTCTTCCCTATCTAAACGCTGAAACATTTTTTGACAAACATTCATGTGCTTAACCAAATCAGCTTGTTCTAGTTCTTGGACAACTTGAATTTTATAGGGGTGGAACAATAAGTCCTTATGCATAATTCGACGTATTGACGTTTCACTGATATTCAATGCTAATGCGTGTTTAATCGCAGGACGTTTTGAACTACGTGTAATGCAGTTCGAACTCTATCAATGCTTTCTGGCGTTCTAGCACTTCTCGCTGCTCTTTATGTTTTAAATTTAAAGTAGATCCAGTTTCTTCAAACTTTTGTACCGAAAAACTAATTGCGTGAATAGACCGTACCCGCCCATGACGCGGAATATTGTACTGATTGTGAAATAATCTTCTCACAGTTGTCGCGGAATCACCATTTTTATAAAACGCTTTAACACAGAAAGCACGATGAGCACCTGACTACTGTTCCATGTTTACCAAATGGCGTTAAATGACTCATAATTTATCATTAACTTCAGCGCCCTCACCTAAAATTCAAATGAATTACAGAGTTTTTAAGTTTTCCCATTTCACTGACGAACCCTATCCTTTCGGTTACTCAATTTTCAAAAATTTATTATAGAAACTGGTTGTTCATATAAAACGGAATTAAGTAGCTAAGGAATATACTAAAATTAATAAAATCGTTATGGCCGATTTCAAGAAAATCGCAAAAAACGACAAATTGGGAAAAAATCTAAAAATGACAGAAATGAAGTAGTAGTTTCCGTTATTCAATTTTAACCAAATTCTTGATTTTACATATAAAGGTGCTTATGACCTCAAATGTAAATTTTCATTTAACTAGGATATTTAATTTCATAGTTATTTTACTCAGAGTTAATAGTAAAAGTGCTTCCGGTTACTCGATTTACGGAATATTTTCTGAGCAACAGCTTAGTTTATATGAAAGGGCATTACATTTGAAAAACATCGTTAAACCTGATTTCAAGAATATCTTAAAAATACAAAGAATGACAAGAGTAAAATGACACTCCCGGTTATCCGATTTTAGCGAAATTGTTGCGGTCACGTAACCAGATGGATACAAACTTGAATATAAAGGTTTATTTAACTACAACTTTTCGTATTTGGAATTTTATGTTCATAGGAACACACAGACTAATTTCCAAAAATATTGTTTTCGTACTCAGGGGACACCGAAAATATAAAATTTCGATATCAAAAATTTTGGACGAAAACAGTACCTTGTATTTTACCTATATTTAATACATGGTGCGGACTATTTGGGATGTCAATAAAAACCAAACCACACAAAGCAAAGAAAAAAGTTTTATATTTTTGAAAAGCACATATCATGCCATTTTGAAACGTTCAATTTTAAAAATTACAGTACTTAAATGACGGTCATTTATGCTAATACATTTTTAAACGTTTTCACGAAAGCGCACCATTTCTCTGCGGACAATCTCTTGCGGAACTGTGGCGATTTCTTCTCTTATGGCTGCCTTTAGTTCTTCCAAATTGTGTGGCCGACGTCCAAAAACTTGCGCTTTGACATGTCCCCAAAGAAAAAAATCGCAGGGGGACAAATCAGGCGAACGTGGAGGCCAGGTAAGGTCACCCCGCGAAGACACAACCTTGCCCGGGAACATTTCTTGGAGAAGATTGAGTAAGAGACGTGTGGTAACCATAGAGCTTCTCACCGATGATCATTTTAACTCGTTCAGTTTTGAACGTAGAAACTTGTCTAACATATTACAATAACGATTTCCGTTGACTGTTACAGTTACTCCATCTTCTTCAAAGAAGTAAGGACCCCACACGCCGAAATTAGATATTGCTCACCAGACGGTAACCTTTGAGATGTGAAGTGATCGCTGTTGAAGTTCCTGTGGACTATTTTCCGACCAATAGCGGAAATTTTGTTTATTCACTGCGCCCGATAGATGAAAATGCGCTTCGTCGCTAGGCATAACAACAGCTGCTGGGGAAATGTTCTGAAGAATATCCCGGGGTTTGTACGGGTTTCAAAATTTCTTTTACTCAATTTCTATACCACCATCATTTTATACGGATGCATTCTAAGTGATTTGTGTAAAATTCTTCGAACACTTCGATCCGACATTCCTAATGCAGCTGCATGCCTATGCGTAGAACGTTTGGGAGACTGCTGTACCGAGGCTCTAACTGCATTCACATTTTCCGGCATTCTTGCTGTGATTGGTCAGCCAGTAGATTTTCACTTAAGTACAGATCCTGTTTCACGGAACTTTAAAACCCAGTGACGAATTGTTCTTTAGCCGGAACGGCACCATGACGGCCAACATTGAACCGAATACGGACGACACGCTGTGTCGCTATTACAAATTCGCCATTTCCTATAAACTCTTGTACTGCAAACACGCGCTGCACTCTGGTCTAACCCATGCAGATAACTGACAATGGCACGAACTTAGCTACCTAAGGCGACCAAGAGCACTGCTTTGCCACTTCCACAAACCGAGTAATGACCATTTGAAATCCCACCTATCATTTTGCTACAGCCTGTACATAGTTCTTAGCGGGAGTTGGCCCACTTTGATGTATAGCAAATCACTTAAGTGAATCTTAAGGGAAAGTGAGTATAACAACTGACATGATTCCCTTCTGAAGCCGATAGCTCAGAAATGACGTCTATTGTCATAGTAAATCTTATTCCAAAAAATTTTGCGCAGAGCCTATAGAAGAATTTTAGTTAAAAACAGGTAAAATCAAAAGCATCGAGCAAGACTTGACCATCGTTTGTAGCTAGCTTTGTTACTGCTATCTGAGAAACAATCAAAAGTTAAATAGAGCGTGAACATGACGAATATTTCAACAGCTACCTTCAATTTAAGATAACTTCAAATTTTCATATTTTGTAATTCTATAAAATACGAGGGTTATCTCTAAATTAAAGACCGCAGGAAAATTTCTCTCCTTGATGTTAACAAACCTGTGTGAATGAACGCCACTCTAGTAATATAAACACTGCGCTGTAGTCTGTCAGTTGTCGGGTTGTAGTACGTTTGTTTGCGTGTGGATTATTACGTTTTAAAATGAATCAGAAAATCGATGTTGCCGCCGATTGTGAAATACGTGGAGTAATACGTTGTTTAAACCATTAAAACGTTAAGCCAGTTGAAATTCATAGGGAGTTGGTTGCAGTGTATGGTGGTAATGTAATAAATGAAAGAAATGTGCGAAAATGGTGTGAAATGTTTAGAAATAACAGAATTAATGTGCATGATGAAGAACCTTCCGGGAGACCCTCAATAATCAACTCGAACTTGTTGAAACGCGTCGATGATGAAATCAAAAACGATCGTCGCATAACAATTTCCGACCTGGCTCTTCCATTTTCTTGACGTTTCAAGAGCTGTTATTGGACGTATTGTGTATGGCCAATTAAGCTTCAGCAAGGTTTGTGCACGTTGGGTGCCATATGTCTTAATGAGATCTTAATGGAATATTTGTTGCGCTACTCACAAAATGGCGATCAGTTCCTTAATGCAATTGTAATCGGCGATGAAACATGGATTTCGTGTTACACGCCAGAGAGAAAACGGCAGTCAAATGAATGCCGCCGTCCTCAGTCACCAACGAAATCAACAAAGGTCAAGCCCCGCCACATTTGGACGCAAAGTGATTGCCACCGTTTTTTGGGATCGGTTTGGCATTCTGTTGATTGACTTTATGCCACGTGGAACGTCTGTAAATGCAGAAGCATACTGCGAGACTCTTCGTAAGCTACGACGCGCCATTCAAAATCGGCGACGTGGACTGTGCTGCACGATAATGCACGTCCACATGTTGCAGGCGCGACACGTGATTTACTAAGAAGATTTGGATGGGAAATTTTCCATCACCCACCATATAGTCAGGACTTAGCTCCTTCTGATTACTATTTGTTTAGGAATTGAAAGAATTTTTGGGTAATAAGGAATTCGCGGGTGACAATGACCTTAAAAATGCTGTCAATTAGTGACTAAACGGAGTGGCGGTAGAAGAATATGACGAAGGAATACTTGAAGCTGGTGAAACTCTATAATAAATGTCTTAATTTATGTGGCGATTGTGTAGAGCACTAATAGAATGTATGTATATTTTAACATAAATACAAAGATATTTATAAAGTTTTCATTATAAATTTTTTACAACCGAACGGTTTTTAATTTCGAGATAACCTAACTTAATGCAATTATGCAAATAAAATTTTGCCCAAGAATTTATCACAAAATAAGTTATAAGCAAACAACCCAGATTGTAGAATTATAAATCGCAAAAATGCACAACTGCAATTTTGCCCTTTAATATGGGGATCGCCCGGAGACAAGTACCGAATGGCGAATAGAGTAACCGCCGGTCAAGGTCTAACTATTTCAGTTGTACGTCTGCTATCTCTGCGCGAAGTTTCGTGTCGCTGTCACTGACTGTGAAAATAGATACCTGTGCACCTTGTGAAGTTAAGATTGTAATTAGATTTTTTAACGCAATAAATACGCGACCAAGTGATATTCACCGTAAATCAACGGTGAGGTCTGTTGTCTAGCGGCGCTTCTTTGTTAAATTGAAGAATATTAAGCCGCATGAATGCTTCGGAAGTTAATGTAAGCAAAGTTAATGTATATATGGCGTTAGGGTTTGGCCAGCGAAATATGGTAAATGAATCAATCGAATATCTTTCGAGTATTTAAATAATTCAAGGAGACTGGAGGTAACAAAAGAAAAAGAGGGTAAAGATGTCTAAGGCATATGTAAGTTAAAATCGTTTTCAAGCCAACCATTGCTTAGCGATTGACTACAAATGGCACGAAGTGTAATAATAGCGTCGCTAGATGTTAAAAGACAACAAACGGAAGAAAACATAGTTGTTAAACGACCAACTAGATGACCTATTCTTACCAGGGCTTACAAAGCAGACATATTAAGGTTTAGCAGGCAAAGGAGGGATATGTTTTTTCTACATTCGTCAGATCAATGTTGCAGGGATTGCCTCTAAAAGGATCTCGCTACTGATGTAGGGAGGCATACCGAGTTTGTGTTCACTCTATTGCGGAAGGTCATTCCTTCTGCAAACAGCTCCAGGTCTTACGTCGAAGAATACCTTGCGAAAGTTAGAATTTATGCTTTGACTATGTCAGATGGAAGTTATGAATTTAATCTTATCGAACACGTATGGGGCATACTAACAAGGTATCTTTAAGCCCGTGTACATCGTCCCACAACTGGCTGGAAATAGTTCTTCAAGGGAAATAGAAATGCGTACCTAGGAATACATTCCTTTTTCTTCGATCAATGCCTCAAAGGGTCAATGAAATAGTGATAGACTACTAAAATCGTGTTTGTGTCGGTTTATTGTTTTTATTATTATTCTTCTAATTTTACGAAGTTTTTCCTTATAGCAGTGCTTTTTATTGTTACGTTTAACCTCACAGCTAATTTTGCATGCATTTTGGTTGCGGTTAACCCCTTTTTTTGCAAACATTTAAGCACACACCTTTGCTCATTGTCATCAATTTCGAGACTGAGCGCTTACTGGATTTGGGCACTGTGACTTGACCGGTGCAAGTCGATATTTTCAAATTTAGGACATGAAAGTAGCTTTCCATTAAATATACTTTTAAATTCTCACATTGATGGAAATGGGCCAGGGGTGGCGCATAGGGCTCGACTCTCGTAATATAGATTAGTAACTATGTCATTAAAGTTTGGATTTAGATCTAAATCCTCAAACAACTAAGGAACGATTTAAATTGCAACTTCAGGTCGTTTAGCAGACCTTAAAAAAATGTAAATCTGGCGTTGGAAGCTTTACGTCAGGATCTAGCAATCGCTGCGACGGTCGTTATTGTTCTCAATATTTGTCCTGGTTGATATTTTTGAGTCTGCGCGGGTTGTGGTTCCTTGACGGTGGAGAATTTAGGCTGACTGCCTAGCAACCTCTAATTTTGCAATACGATTTAATTGTTTTGGCGATGTTTAGTACGCGAATACTTTTAATATTTCTGGTAGGCTGCATCTTCGCGATTATGTGGTAGACGTGAATTAATTTTGTTTTGCCTTTGTTTCGGATATTTATTTATCCAGTTGAGTTGGCTAGGAGTTTGCCGATACTCCTTGTAATTAGCGCACATTATGAAAGTGTTCACCGTAATTTTCGCGTTACGACACTTCCATTTGAACGATATTCGTTAACTTTGTCTTAAATTTCTAAATATCTTCGTTATTTATTTTTTTTAATTAATTCTTATATTTTAAATTCTTAATTACATTTTAGGATAGCTATCAGAACGTTGTGTTTGAAATCATTTAGCACATTATATGAAGATTAAAGCCGGCCCTGCGATAAGGCTTACAGAGAGCGAAGAGTGTATGGCATTAAACAGTTTTGTCATCGCAATTGACTCATGAAATTTTGGAAAAATCTATTTAAAGTATCGCTGTGGTATAGATAAGTAAAGTTAAGAGCAATGGCTTCTATTCTTGTTAGTTTTTATGTTAATTAAATTAATCCTGTCATATTTTCCAAATTCTAAGCTACATTTTCGTTACAGGACGCCAGTAAATTTAAAAAGATGGGTGCATTTTAAAGCATAGTATTGGAGAGAGGTGACTCAACTGTGATAAGTTTTCATAAATTTATCTATTATAAATATATATTATCTTCGATTTAGGGGGAATGCCGCTATATTTAGATATTCATCTGTTTTTATTCGAAATTAGTTATATAAAACAATTCTATTTTATGGCACATTGTGTTAGAAAATTATTGCAACAATTTATCCTAAAGATAACGTTTACTGTTTACCGAAACTTATTCACTTTCCATGTCACGACTACAACATTTTATGGAGTTTATTTAATTTTTGATAAATCTAAATTGGGTCGGTTTTCCTAAATTGAGATTTACCTATACAGTGGTGATCTTGGTGATCTAACAGACGTATCCAGTGTATTTACAGCTGACTTATATTACCATTGCCCTTTTTAAAGTGAGAATGGAGTGGAGTTTTATTTATTTTGTATGTTTATTTAAAATTGTTGAGCCAGTTCTTGGTTTGTTGTAGAGGAGTATTTCGCCAGGCGCTCGAGCATGTCTTCTCTGAGCGTCTTTGCCATTTGTATCAGGTCGGTAGCCTTTAGGTCTTTATGAATGTTTGTGTGTGTCATGTAATAAGGCGCATTGGTTATTAGACGGAGTAATTTGTTTTGCTACGTAATAATTGACTGCTTTGCTCTAGGTGACCCCAGGGTCCATAATTCTTTGCCATAGATTAGTGCAGATACTAAAACTGCTTTTAATATTTTGTTTTTAACTTCCATTTTTAGTTTGCTCTTTAGGCCTAAGACGTAAAACTTAAAAATAGATTTTTTCACGAAGTCTGCTCTGCTTTTCATATGCAGTTGAAAATTTAAGTTAAAATCTAGGACTATGCCCAGGTAAGTGTCGATATTTTTAATCTTATGGTTACCTAATAGGCTTGTCTTTCCTCGTCTTTTGTTGAACCGGATCATTTGGGTCTTTTGCGAATTTAATTTGATTTTCCAAGATTTACAGTAGTTTGGGAATATCTTTTCTGTTTTTTTAAGCCTAGCTCTAGCGTAGGAGATTCTGTGGTTGCTGGAAAGGATTGCAGTGTCGTCTGCGAATTTGAACGTTCTCGGTCCTTTGGTTTCCTGGAATTTGGGGACGTCGTGGATAAAGATATTGAATAATGTGCGGGAGAGAGGCGATCCTTGCGAAATACTCTCCCTTGCCTTTCTGACTGAGTATATATCGGAGCCTACTTTTACCCTAAAGCTCGGTCCGTTATCGAATTAATCGCGAGTTTGGTTATGCTCAAGACGACGCTTATTATTTATTTAGTAATTATAAGTATTCTGAGTTTATGTTACTACAGCTCGGTAGATTCGAATCCATTACGGCTGACAGCAC
Organism: Phrixothrix hirtus; assembly: GCA_024586415.1. NCBI lineage: Eukaryota > Metazoa > Arthropoda > Insecta > Coleoptera > Phengodidae > Phrixothrix > Phrixothrix hirtus. Next base: position 19,055 of record JAHWXV010022418.1, read on the forward strand.
CTATTGAATGTCACCAGAGCTCAAGGTACCTTTAGCTAATTAACTGTAGCACTTCGTCAGTCACGTTGATATCCGATCAGTTCAATTATTTACTATATTTATCTTACCTACAATAACTGGCTAGTGTAATTATTTATAATTTTATTGTTCTATTAGTTGTTTCCATTATCTTAACTGTAAAAAGCAGCACCTATTTTTCGCTTGCCATATTTTTGTCATCCCAACAGCGCCCTCACTAGAATAGTTGCTTTTATAGTTATCAATTTAAATAGGTTGGGCTACGTCCTAGGCGGAGTCTGCCCTTTCTAATGCTAATCTAAGTTATCATCAGCGTAATGAGCGTGTCCATCCTTTTGGCACCGGTACACTGTATTCCTTTTTTTCTTCCGTCTAGGTGATGCCATGCTTATTTTTAGCGAAAGTACGGTAGTTATTCTGGAAACAGCTTTCCCAACTCTTGTTTTCTCTCATACGCAGCGAGTTTGCGTAATTGCGATCGTTTTGTGGCCTCATCGGAGATGCTTTCGAGAAGGTCTCTAATAATCACCCGCAGGTCTTGTAGTACTGAATGATTCGGTAAAATATTCCATTGTAATCGACCTCTGAGGTATTTCCATCGCGAGGTTCATTGCTTTTCTCTTTGCGCCTCTGTTCTAAACTCGACAAACCTCAAATCGCTTCTAATAGTTATTTTCGGTACAGTAATTCTCAGTAAGTTTAGTGCTGTTCTCCTTTTATCCGAGGAATGCCTTCTTCGTGTCTTTTTCACCCTGCTTATGATTCTTGGAGATTTTTTCGGGTTGGGTGAGTTTAGCTTTCGTGTTATATCTTCTGGAAGCTTAATTTCACTAGTATCTATGATGGCAAGGCGTTGGCTTCCTCGAAATTGCATTTTTTTGATCACTTGAGTTTCTGGCACTAATTTAGCATAGTAACAGTGAAATTTAGAACTATTTGAGGATTATTTTACACGACTCTGCGTTGCTACGTAGTAAGGGCCTAATTTAAGAGTTAGCTCCAAATGCAACCGTTCACCCAAGTGTCTCGATGTGAATTCCGTTATCGTCCTCAGCGGATCTCTGTTTCTTTTACATGGGGTGCCAAGTGTTAACCTATGACGTAATCCAGGAAATATGCAAATATAAACCTTATTAAAACATTAAGCATATTTATATGTTTGAATTACACCACGTTACTGAAATGGAATTGTTTTCTTAATCTATGCACCTTCCAAACCGGGATAAATCGTTACAAATCAATTTCTCTGTAATTATTTACGTTTAACTTTGGTGTTGTTATTCGTTAAATAAAGTTTTAATCCTCAGTAGGTTATAATTATTTAATTATTCACAAAACTCAATTGCTTACCCACATATACACAAAGAAATTTGGTAAATCAGATTTCCAACAACAATATCAAGGCTTTATAAAATACCGCAATAAATTCGGTTTCTGTCGCAGAAATTAGGCAAATAAAATAAGTACCACAATTTAAAAGCTTCGTGAAGCAAAAGCGGCTTGATTTATAAAATACACCAAAGTATGTTTCTGATCGTTAATATAAAATTCAAAAAAAGTCAATCTGCATAAAAGCTACCTTTATAAAATTCGTATTTTTATTTTTAAATAAATGTTTAGAAAATAATCTTAAAGTTTAAATATACCTTGCAGCACAATTACATATACTGACAATAACAGAAGTAAAAAATCAATACGTCAACTGTCTCAGAGAGATTTGCATTTTACCATTTTGTATAGGTATCACAATGTATTTCTGAATATGCCTGCATCAAAAATTGTTATTTCGAAATGTGTTTATTTTATTTAATTATGAATTCGTAACAGAAATCTGTTTAAATAATTTTTGTATATTTTATTAACATCAATTAAAAGTGGGATGAAATTTAATTTTTAGTCAAAATAGAACTAAAAGCTGCCAAAGAATTTTTATAAAGGCTAATGGTTTTATATTGTAGAACCTTCTAAAAAACTGTTAAGTTCGTTATATAACGTTGGATGAAAATGAAAGGCATTTTTGAAAGAAGACTGGTTCTTTTCGTACAGCAGCCATAGTTAGAGCTTATATGTATATCATAAAAAGCGACCGACAATTCTTTTGCTTTTGATTCATTATAAAGATGCTCTGATCGAAACCCAATGGGATAACATTTTAGACTTGTTAAAAAGGAAAAAGACTTTTTCATATTATATTTATTATGTTTATTGAAAAACAGGTAACTGAAGATTTATTTATGTTTCAAAATTTATTTAAATATGTCGTTCACATAAATTGTTGATCTCATAGTTAGAAGTTGAAGAAGTTCTTTAAATTTTATACGTCTATAAATAAGAAAGTATTGGAATTTTATTTTTGTTTTACAACTTGGGAAACTTACAGAAGTGCTGTATATTTGAGAGCCCTAAAAATGTTTTAGACAGACGCTGTATATCACCGTCAGAATACGTAAGCATATACTGATCGTTGTTGGATACGTAACATCTCTACTCATCTTAAATCTCTTGGATGCCGCCTTTTTAAAAATTATTCGCCGCTATTTAAAATACAACATAAATTAAATGCCAATGTAAAGTAAAAGGTTTCTCATTGACAAATAAGGAAATTATTGAAAAATCTGTCAATAATTTATGTCTGCGAAGTTAGCACCCCGATGATAGTACTCAATAGTTCTGATAAGAGTTCTGGTATATTTTAACTTAGAGCAGAAGTACTTTATAGATTTTAAAAAATGTACCGGCCATTTACTATAAAAAAACGAATTTAAAATTTCGGGTGCTAACTTCGCACCGCACTCCAGCTTTCAAATACAATAGCTTTGAAATAAGTTACCCGTAGCGGTATATGTAATAAGGAGTACTTTATACTTTTTCAGAGAATTCTGGTGTTAATAACAAAAAATTAGCAAAACCTAACTATGTACCTAACATTCAAAAAGTAAAAAACTGAAAGTCCCATTAGTTCTAGTGGGAGTTCTAGATCTAAAACCAAAACACACGCAAATGCTTCAAATAAAATTTTGCTCTAAAATCAACAATAAAAAAGTTACATAAACTTATAGATTTTGCAAAAGTCTGACGATGTCCTAAAAAAATGAAAAATTTATCAGAGATTTGGATCTAAAACAATGAGATTTACAACTTTTTGTTCTAAAATTTTTCCATAAAGTTAATAGAAAAAAAGTTACATTAAGCAAAACTTGGACAAAATCTGCAAAAAGTTGAAAATTGAAAGTTCCAGTGCTTTTGGTCGGAGTTCTAGATAGACTTCAACGGAGTCTATAGTTGTTTTAAATGAAGTTTTTCCATAAAGTCAATAGAAAGAAAGTTACATTAACTTTTAAGTTTTGCAAAAATCTGACCATGACCTAAAACATTGAAAAATTGAAAGTTCCAGTAGTTCTGATCAGAGTTCTGGATCGAAAACGACGAGATCTACAACTGTTTGTTATAAAATTTTGCCATATAGTCCATAGAAAAAGTTATATTAAGTAAAAGTTTGACAAAGTCAGCAAAAAGTTGAAAATTGAAAGTTCCAGTAGTTCTGATCAGAGTTCTTGATCTAAAAAAAAACAAGATCTACAACTTTTTCTTATAATTTTTTTTGTAAAGCCAATAACAAAATAATTATATTAAGAAAAATTTGACAAAGTCCGCAAAAAGCTGAAAAGTGAAAGTTCCTGTAATTATCCTCAGAGTTCTGGATCGGAAACGACGAGATCTATAACTTATTATAAAAGTTGTCCAAAAATCGATAGCAAGAAAGTTATATTAAGAAAAAGTTTGTCAAAGTCTGCAAAAAGTTGAAAATTGAATGTTTCGATAGTTCTGATCAGAGTTCTGGATTAAAAACGACGAGATCTGCAACTGTTTGTTATAAAATTTTTCTATATAGTGAATAGAAAAAGTTATATTAAACAAAAGTTTGACAAAGTCAGCAAAAAGTTGAAAATTGAAATTTCCAGTAATACTGATCTGAGTTCTGGATCTAAAAAACTAAAATGACAATATCTACAACTATGTTATAAAATTTTTCCATATAGTCTATAGAAAAAAGGTATGTCAAGCAAAAGTTTGACAAAGTTAGCAAAAAATTGAAAATTGAAAGTTCCCGTAGTTCTGATCAGAGTTCTTGAACTAAAACAACAAGATCTACAACTTTTTCTTATAATTTTTTTTGTAAGGTCAATAACAAAATAACTATATTAAGAAAAATTGACAAATTTCGCAAAAAGCTGAAAATTGAAAGTTTCTGTACTTATCCTCAGAGTTCTAGATCGTAAACGACGAGATTGCAACTTTTTGTTACAAAATTTTTCCAAAAAATCCATACAAGAAAGTTATATAAAAAGTTTGACATAGTCTGCAAAAAGTTGAAAATTGAAAGTTTAAGCAGTTCTGAGCAGATTACTGAATCGAAAACGACGAGATCTACAACTCTTTGTTATAAAATTTTTCCATATAGTCCATAGAAAAAAGTTATATTAAACAAAAGTTTGACAAAGTCAGCAAAAAGTTGAAAATTGAAATTTCCAGTAATTCTGATCTGAGTTCTGGATCTAAAAAACTAAAACGACGATATCTACGACTGTGTTATAAAATTTTTTCATATACTCTATAGAAAAAAAGTTATGTTAAGCAAAAGTTTGACAAAGTTAGCAAAAAATTGAAAATTGAAGTTCTAGTGGTTCTCATCAGAGTTCTTGATCTAAAACAACAAGTTCTACAACTTTTTCTTATAATTTTTTTTGTAAAGTCAATAACAAAATAACTATATTAAGAAAATTTGACAAATTCCGTAAAAAGCTGAAAATTGAAAGTTTCTGTAGTTATCCTTAGAGTTCTGGATCATAAACGACGAGATCTACAACTTTTTGTTATCAAATTTTTCCAAAAAATCCATACACGAAAGTTATATTAAGAAAAAGTTTGACAAAGTCTGCAAAAAGTTGAAAATTGAAAGTTTAAGCAGTTCTGAGTAGAGTTCTGGATTGAAAACGACGAGATCTACAACTGTTTGTTATAAAATTTTTCCATATAGTCCATAGAAAAAGGTTATATTAAACAAAAGTTTGACAAAGTCAGCAAAAAGTTGAAAATTGAAAGTTTCGGTAGTTCTGATCAGAATTCTGGATCTTAAATGCCAAGACCTACAACTTTTTGTCATAAAATTTTCCCATAAAGTTAATAGAAAGAAAGTTATATTAAGCAAAGTTTGACCAAGTCAACAAAAAGTTGAAAATTGAAAGTTCCAGTAGTTCTGATTAGATTTTTGCAAAATTTAAAAGTTAATGTAACTTTCTTTCTGTTGACTTTATGGAAAAACTTAATGTAAAATAATTATATATTCCATTGAGCTCTATGCAGAACTCTGGCAAGAACTAGTGGAACTTGCAGCTTTCAACATGCAGACTTTGTCAAACTGTTTCTTAATATAACTTTTTGTCTATGGACTGTATGGAAACATTTTATAACAAACGTCGTTTTAGATCCAGAACTCTGATCAGAACTACAGGAACTTTCAATTTTCAGCTTTTTGCGAACTTTGTCAAACTTTGCTTAATATAATTATTTTGTCATTGACTTTACAAAAACAAATTATAATAAACAGTTGTAGATCTTGTTGTTTTAGATCCAGAACTCTGATAGGAATTACTGGAACGTTCAATTTTCAATTTTTTAGGGCATAGTCAGATTTTTCCAAAAGTAACTTTTTTAATGTTGATTTTTGAGGAACATTTTATTGGAATCATTTGTGTATCTTGTGTTTAGAGATCTGGAACTCTCACTAGAACTAATGGAACTTTTTGAATTATAGGAATTTCAATTTTGCTAATTTTTTGTTATTAACATCAAAACTCCTTCAAAAAATATAAAGTACTCCTTATTACATATACCGCTACGGGTAACTTATTTCAGAATTATTGTATTTGAATGTTGAGGTGTGGTGTAAAGTTAGCACCTCAAATTTTAAATCCTTTTTTGTATAGTAAACGGCTGGAACTTTTTTTAAAAATTATAAAGTACTTCTGTTCTAAGTTAAAATATACCAGAACTCTAATCAGAACTATGGAGTACTATCATCAATAATTTGATAAGCGCAATGGTCCTTTTTGCTCCAACGCATAATTGACGCAACGAGCCATAAATACAATTTACAGGCACACTTTGGAAACGTCTCAGAGTGGCTTCGCCAATTTTTAATTTAAGAACAACAGAATAGTTCGCAAAGTTTTTTAATTCATTTATTAAAGATTTCAATTAAATCTAAACGAAATTCAGCTTCCTTTATTTAAATTCAATCAAAATTGGATTTCTATGGACTTTTCCAACAAAAAGGATAAAAATAGTTCATCCTGAAAATTAAGAATCCTCTAAAAATCCCATTCCTAATTTGAAGAACACGAGAACCAAAAAATAGTAACTAGCTTTTGTCAGCACCGACGTCGTGTTTGGAAATACGTTGCATTGAGGTTTGTGTTACAAATATGAAGATATGAAGGTGTACTGAAAGTCAAAGAAAATGAAAATAAAGTAAACATAAATAATTTCTTGAAGGACCGATTGCTCTGGGTTAAATAATCTGCTGAAGAAAATTCAAAGGACGAAAAGGATCAAAAGGATATATCTAAAGAAGACTAACGGAAATATTGCAGCTGAAAAGTCGGTGAGGAAGAAAATAGTATCACTTGTGTCATGCAAAAACCGAATAAAACAAATGAAATTAAGCATCGTGGCTATATGCTGCCATCATCAATCTTCAACTACCTTAAATTGAATTGAAATTTTTTAGATCCTACATAATTGTACGTTAAATTCAAAAATTATTGAAGTATTTATGACAAAAGTAGAAATCAACAACATATTGGTCTCAAAGAATTCTTTGAAACGGTTACATTTAATAAGGGTTATAATGTAGCGGTAACTTTAACAATAAAAGTTAAAGGGTTCCGGTTGGCGCTAATTATCTAATTTAATTTAATTTGAACTATAAGAGTCTACCAATGTGTTTCTCACGTTATATGTATTTAATATAAAGGGTCATTCAGCCAGCATTGTGGGGGATATTTAGATATTGAGATTAAGTTAAAATTTTTCAATTTCAATAATAATATGAGATCCAGGTTTAAATAATTAAAATTATAGCTTACAGGAGGTCTCTTATTTTAGAATCCGCGCTTTTTATGTATTTAAAACAGCGGTAGCACATGATCCCTTCAATTCTCAAACAACGACTTTCGCCAATTCGAGAAAATGACGAAATATAATCACAAAACATAAAACCAAACCCGCAAGAAACTTCAAAAAAACCGTGAAATATCCACAGTTGCATTAAGAAAGCTACGAATTTAATCAGTCGTATTTCATTAGGTACCAGGCCTGTGCAAATGAAAATGTACGGGAAACAAGCATCATAATATGATTCTTAAAGAAGAAGCGCAAAGCATACCTAATTGGCTTGATAACTGGTTGCCGCCTACACAGAAAAGTCATGAATCCACGTTGAAAAAGTTGATGGGACCTTTAGAGTATCAACTGAGCTGTTTCCCTAGATGCAGAAAGATGATTTGTTTTATATTAACTGCTATGAATTGAGGTTGGTGTGGAATATTTTTAGTTCAATCGGCCAAACAACTACCTCTTTCCAAGCCCGAGATGTTGGCGTAAATTCAGATTGGCACTATTGCGTCGTTAATAGCAACATGAAGGAGAAGGTTCAACAGATTCATATCAATATCTTCGAGCGCAGACGTATATCACTAGCTCGCCATGTATTTTATATTTCTGCCTGCATAAGTACAGTCTTTACGGCAGTTAATTAATATATCTTTCAATACCAATTTACACATTGATCCTATATACAATATTTACACTCTGCGACTCTGTATTAGTTTATCGTGCAGCTATACGTTACAAGTAACATTCAAATGTCTGTTTGGTCGTGTAATGTTTCCATGAAGTTTGAATCGACAGGATATAAGGCGATAATTGGATCTGATGTGAGTTAGATCGATTTTAATCAGGACCGCCATTAAATAACTTTATATTGTAGGTTTCTAGTTTAAAAACATCAATGAATATTTTCACTGTTTTCTGGGGCTTCACAACCTACCAAACAACGAAAAATATCCGATTGTTTTATAAGTAGTTCTTACGAGGTACCCTGCTATAGTTATAGTTATCGAAAAACATCCATTTGCATTTGCAGCCGAAAATTATACAAGAGGGGCTGACTTCCGTTATAGGCCTCGTAAAACTGGGTCCAACGAATTATAGTGAATGTTGATTGCTGAAAAGCAACTATCAGGTATGTAAAAATGAAACCGGAATTTTTGTATAGAAAATACACGTTTATTGTATGAAAATGATAAAAAATATTTTATTCGAAGTATTGCCCAT
>JAHWXV010022451.1:0-20389 GCA_024586415.1 Phrixothrix hirtus
TTGGCATTCTCTACAAGCAGGTAGACGAACTTTACAGTAATAAATTGTAAAGAGAAATAAGGGTAATTTAAATCCTTAAGTCTGTGTTGAATAACAACAGTCCTAAAATTTGTTTGCTTTGCAGTACAATAAACCAGTTACGCAATAAGCGAATCATAATTAGAGCACTTTGCTCTTGCAGCCAAAATTAGACCGCGAAGCAAACAAGGCACACAAGATGTGGCATAAATTTACAAGTAGCTATAAGAATTTATCATCGGAATTGAAATGTCATGAAATTAAGCAGTAGTTAAAATACATTCATTTCTATGACTATAAGCAAATACAGATATGGAGAATGTTGTAAGAGTTGTGGACCAGGTGAATCTATAAAACGTTGTCAACTTTGCGTTCTAAAAAGATATATAAAATGCGCAAACGGTAGTTATCTCTTATTACAAAATATAACTTATAATTAAATTAACTTTGGCCGTAGAAATAATTTGTTTTATTATTAAGGGTTAGAGTTTCAATAATCTCTTTATGCATTAAAATCAAACTATTTTAATACGATAATAAACCATAAAGAAGTCATAAGAATATTACATGAAGAGTACAAGAATTTAAATTTCAAATCGATAATCAATATATCATAAAATACATCCATATTGGTAGGGTAAATCAAGTAATAAGTACTCAAATTTAACTTCATAGGAATCAAAACAACAAAATTTTATAACTCGGTTGCACTCATGATAGCAATGTCCTTGTAAAATTAGAGAAAATCGCTATCATATTAAGATAATGACAACCCTCCTAGTGATTTTAATTATTATACATTTATTATATATTTTAATTAAAATTATAAAATAATAAAAGGAAAGAACATTCATATTGAGTAATGTCAATCAAAACAAAAACGAAAGCTAGTAAATTGCGGAAGACAATCTATATATTGATACCACAAAAATTATCTGTAAATAACCAAGCCGCCCTGTAAAGTTTCTGAAAACTTTTGGAATTTGAATACCAAAATTTTAAAGGACAATTTAAAGTGCTTTATATAATGTAAATGGAATTGAGAACAATTAAAATTGGTTATTGCAATTAAGAATATTAATAAAGGAAATTAGGGCACGTAGAATGAATAAATTCAATTAAATAAATAAATTTGTACTGAAATTCAGCATTCAGTTGTCGGCAATACAAAAAAAATATTCTGAACATAGAATTGATTAATACATAGTATCACGAAACAGATTTATGCATTTTAATTGTTTGAATACCTAGACTGTTAAGAAATTAGAGCGAACTTACTAGCAATTGCTAAAAATTTGATTACTATTAGACAAATTTAGAATTGTCTAATTTTCAGAAAGAGAAAGTATATAACTTGCTACAACTGTTAAATTAAAGGTCGCAAAATTTGGCAATATCTTCACAAAAAGAGGTTGCTACATGGTAGTTCCTCATTCAGTGGAGGATAATATTTTGAGATGTGGATAAATTCTATTAAATCATTAGAACCTAACCACAGAAAGATATCAGTAGCGATAGGAAGTGGGTGCTAAATTTTTAACCAATGGGAACAATTGTATCGCCAGAAGAAAGCAATCTTATAACACCCCTGCAACATTCCGTTACTATATTATATTTACATTCATGTTTATAGAACAGATTTTACTATACCCTGTATATTATATACAATTATATTTCATTTATTTTGAAACAGAATTAAATAGATTCTTTTAATTATTATTCAAGAACATATATTTTATTAGATTATATGAATTTGTATGTGCTTTTCTGTTAATTAATTGAAACCATAATAACAAAAACAATTTCATGAATAACATCTGAAAATTCTATAATTCAAGTTGTAGAGATAACAAACAGATGCGCCGGCATCGGTGGGGATGAGAGGTGCTTGTATTGTCGAGTCAGCTTTGACCTGGTCTTTGAGACGACCGTCGCTCTTTCCTTTTACTATGAGAGTTTTATCTTACATATTTGATTTACATTTACATCTATAATTATTACGGATAATTGTTACATAATTTAACTCTAATGGAATGGAGAAGTAACTCGCAGTGTTAAAGCACCGATACCTTTGCTTTTTCCGACTTATTGTTTAGGGAAACTTTGGGCCAAATTTCAAAACTTCATTTCTTTATAGGTATCGGTGGCAGAAAGTTTCTGGGGTGGAACTTTGGTTAAGGAGAGATTTGGGAACAGATCAGATTGTTATAATTAAATATTTGAATCCAAATATTTCCAGGTGAGTTTCTTTGTTTTAATTTTATTCTGTTTGGTTTGATTTAGTGCTGTCAGCGACCTCGATTATAATCTATAATTTTCACTGCTACCGTTACTTAATATTTTTAAATAGACTTTGCCCTTAATTGCTACGCCGTGAAATTATTCACAAGGCGCAATTGTTAATAAATTTGGGAACAAAATTTAACACCGCTGGAAGTTATTAGCTTCCTTTTGTAAACAATTTGAATGATCTAGCTTGCTTTCCATTTGATCCCCAAACATATTTTATGGACCAATTTATTTCAATTATATGAAATTAGGAGGGTTTTTTCCAAATTGGTTATTACGTTTTATTAAATTTACTTTTGACTTAGAAATTTAAACATTTTTACTTTAAAATTATGACAACCATCTTAAGTTTGCCTTTTGTTAAGTAACATTTCATTGGTTTGGAATAACACCGTCACAACTTAAAATTTATCATAAAACAACTCTAAAATGTGCCTATAAATATAAGAAAAATTGTCACATCTTGATCTCATCTATTAACTGCTAGATAGCACTAGATTATTATATAAGCTTATAAAGAAATCACTTTTGTATTTTAAATTTTGTTATTATTTTCAAGCTTTTTTCTAAAAATTGTATTCATTTTTTGTATTTCAGTGAATGTTATTTTTAGGTTATCATAATAAAATAATTATTTGGCGAAATTTCTTCTTATTCGTTTAATAAAGTTTTCGAAGAATAATATTTTTAACCTGCTCTTCTGAAAAATCATAAATTTTATGTTGTGACGGCTTACTTCCAAACCAACGATTTGTCATTGATTACAGTGCTTATTCAGAATCGTACTGAATTTATTGTCATCGCGAGGCTTACTCGCGCTACTTATTTTATCTTTTATTATAGACGGTAATTAGACTGTTTGCACCTAAGCTTCGATTTTGACACGGTACAAAACCAATGCCAAATAATTAATTACACCTGAATAGATCACTTGCTCAATTTTCTTTTCAGTGAATTCAAATTCAACAGAGAATAATTCCATCTGTATTGCATCTTTCCTTTGCAACGGATCTGCATCTGACAACTAATTACTGCATCGAATACATCGGATTCCAAATGACGGACGCCTTTGTTTACTTTGTATTCATTCGGGCAACCTTATATTTTATTATTATATCACATTTATTTAATATTATTAACTGTGTTATTTAAATACTGCGATAATTAAATTGTTATTGTTATCGGGTTTCTTAATTTTTGATACAAGTTAGAATACCTTCGCGTAACAATTGTTAACCTATTCTTAACAACTATCCTCGAATATCAGCCTGAATGCTACTCTGTTAATTACCTATAGTAATTATTTAAGAACCAAAACTCCAAAGACATCGTGTTTTGTAGTCTGGTTATTCGCTGGCCACCTGAGATTTGAGCAGCCGGAGAGCATTACCAGTGAACGTTTTAAAAACGAGCGTAAGTTATACACCGCATCTCGTCTTCGACTGGTAGATGTACCTTTTTATTATCGTTAGCTCCCAATATAATTCATGTTAGATTTGGTTTCAACGTGTAATTAGTGTTACAAAACTTTTCTGGTAACACTTTCCTTCTCATCGATTTCTGGCAGGAATGGATAAGTTACTGGTTTATGTGAATTTAACCAAAATGGATTTTGGTGACTTATTAAGCAACTTTTCCCACTATACCACGTTTATTTTGAATATCATAGCAGATAAACATAATTTAATATCTTTGTTCTTTCGATTTGATGTTGCAAGAGCAAAACACGCTAATATCAAACAAATTCTCCAAGAATTTATATTATTCAAGGAGATACAATCACTAGCAAGAAAAGTACATTAAGTGCCCTCCTGCAATTTTGATGAAACTGGAGTATGTTATAGATAATTAAAATCTAAAAGTCCTGTATTTCTTTTATCGGCGGTAATTCGGTAATTCGGACAAAAACCGTTCTTAAGTTTTGGGGGTTTTCACCCTCAAAGTAAGATATGAACATCCAAAAGAAGCATACTCTCGTTTCGTACGAAGGTAAATATTTTAGCATTTGTGCAATTCAATTCGAACTACCCTTTGTATGTGAAACTGAAACTGAAACTAGCCCATACGGGGTAATAAAGGCCTAAATTTAGTGACGAATTCTATCCCCTAAAATCGAATTACCGCCGATACAAAAGGTACAATTATTTTAGATTTTAATTGCGTAGAATATAATCAAATTTCACTAAATCGGTGGGGGTACATGAGTACCTGAGTATCTTCGTGTAGATTTTTTGCGGTTACTGATGATTTGCTTTGGAAATAAGGAATAACGTTTTAGTAGGAATAGTGTAATGTTATTTTTCTTAATTCTCGTTATTTTCGGTAAATTGTAGTAATTCAAATTAAATTATTTAATTACACCACTTAACATATTTTTTAGTTGGTTGTAGAATCTTCAAATTTGTTTAAAAATTAAAATTGTAATTGTAAAATTGTTCCTTGAATATTAGGTAAATTCTACGCGATATCGGTAGATATGCGCGAAAGTGAAAATTGAGTCAGAATAAGCTTACTATCATACATGCAATGACCTCATGTAGTTTCTTTAAATGGTGTAGTTTTATTTCTTTTGTTGCTTCGCCGTGTGTGATTGTTCATCACGACGGGTAAATTTGATTTTAAATTAATTAAGATCGTAATTAATTTCCTCTCATTGTCTATTGCAAGTCCGGTGGGATCCATTAATTATGGCTGTCTTTAACAATTAAGAATGAAAGGAAGTTTATCATCGTCCATCGTGTATGATTGGAGACCTAATCAAGCAAATAATTAGTTTTGGCGACATGGTTTGAGGTAAATGCGCTGAATTGAATTAGTTTGGCTGACTTGAGTTTAACATAAGTCCACATTTGGTCGACAAAAGGAGCAAGTGAAGTCTATCCTTTCACTCTTGCAAATGGAACTGAAGTCAGTCTGTCTTAATCAGTTTCTTTGCGTCGTAAACGTTTTAATATGATAAAAACTTAAGCTGCGGTTTTAAAAATAATATATTGTTAAATATTAACTTTTGAAATGAGAAGTTTATTAAATTCAAAGTTCATATATTGAACATCATAATGTAATAGTTTCGAAGATCATCTTTTGGATAACATTTAAATAATGTGTTTTGTTATATTTAATTAAATTGCCCCATTTTAATAATTTAAATCAATTTAAAGTAAATGAAGTAGTTTATGAATTAGAATAATTTGTTTTTGCTCTATTTGGTTATCATAAAGTTGTATATGAAAAGTACTATCACAAATTATGAATAGAATTTAACTTAGAACTTTCTAGATCTTAGATAAATTTTATATACGAGGTGTGACGTTAAAATTTAATTTGAAAACGAAAGTTCAACGACTATAAATTCTTTTAATGTAACTGCACAGGTAGGTATTTAGGTATTTTATTTGAAGTAAATAAGTACAAAATTTATTTAAGCTAAGTAATTATAATATTCCTTTAGAATATTTCACTTCATTATGTTTTGCTACAATATTTAACCTTTGAAATTAGCATTTTATAGCACCTGTCAAGCTATAATTTTGGAATATTGATAACAACCAACAATTGTTCTTTTCTCCTCTAGTGTATCTATTGTTAGACGATGTATGCCTAATGCTATCAATTGTGTTTATTGTAATCTTGATTACTATTTTGTTGATTTAAGTTAGTTCTTGTTTCAACGAACGTTAACGGAGAACGGTAGCCTTGTGCTTTATTTACAAATATTCCGATGTACTTTATTTTTGGGAATAGTCTGTTATCTCTATAAAATATTGTGTGGCCTAGATCCCGTTAAGGTAAAATTTTATTTAACCTAGTTTGTCTCGAAAGGGATAAAAATTTATAGATAGTTTTTGTTGTGAGTTGGTAACTCTATAAAATATCGGATGGCCTAAATACCGTTAGGGTAAAATTTTCATTGAATGAAGTCTGTCATTTTGGCGTATCGAAATAGATAAAAATTTATACATAGCTCGTAAGTAACGTTGTTGTTTTTTTTGTATTTATTGCCAACATTTACTGAAAGTAATAATTGTTTACTTGTAATACTTTAGCTGCATTTCTTTTCTTATTCGGAGAACCTTTCTTTTACTTAGGATAGGTTAGTACAGGGACCTGGAAGTCGACGTACATTTTGTCGATTGCGGTGTACGTACCAGATAGGAACATATATTTGACTGTCGCCCTTTTATTTAGGAATACAATTTTTCTCTTCCTTTAGGTATCAAATGGCTAGCACGGTCGAAAACCAGGACCAGCGAAACAAAGCCACCCACGCCCCTCCCCGACTTGATTTTACTGGACTAAGCTGCGGTAAGTTTTGTTTTATTGCAACACGCGAGGCCAATCAGGTTGCTAAAAGATCTTCCATGGCATTAGTTTTGTAACAATAAGTAAAAAGTTTTACAATTTATTTTTGAGTTATTTCGGTTTTCTTTTGTTGTTCTATATTTTGAAAAAAATTGAGATTAATATTCTTTTGAGATCCATAACTAAATATGGAAAATGTCTATTTAAATCTACTATCGTTTACAATGATTCAAATTTGTAAAACGACCGTCACTCTTCCTGTTATTGCTTGAACCAACACCAGTAGAAATATTTTGCCATTACTTAATTTAAAATCAGTGCTACGCAGATTTATAAAATATTTTAATTCCAACTGACCACTTCTTTGATTCCTTACTTCTTGTATGCATTTGCACCTTTCTTGTCAATAAAATTTAGGTGAAGGCAAAACTTGAAAATTGTACATGACATTTTTAAACTAGTTAATTTATTAATTTAGATAAACTTTTATTAATGTACTTAAACAATTATGCTTTTTTGATTTTATAATATTGCCATACAAGATTGGTTGGCATTTTAAAAGTATGAGATCATTTAATAATTTTTTTTATATGTTCAAATTGACCTTTTATAGAAATATGTAACATGAAAGTTATATATTTTGTCAAGTATTCATTATAATGTTTGGACAAAGTTTGACATATTACTGAAGCGGTATATACTATTTATCAGTAAACAGTAAATTTGTAACTTGCTTTGATTTGTTTATCAAGAAGGACAAGCTGCAATTTACTACGAATATAAATATTCGTTCATTTCAATAATCAATACATTTAAAGACGAGTAAATTTTTAGAACTAATAATATGCATTTACAGTAATAATTAATTAATTGTTGATTTCCGAACTTATTTTATTTTCAATAAACATTCATAAATATTTAATGCAAGTAAACAACGTTTAACGGCATTTGAAATATATCAAATACCCTATTTCTAAGCGTAGGGTAACGTCGACAATACAGCGAAGTTTAATAATAATAGATGTGTGAGACTGTTAGGGGATAAAAGCAAACCCTCTGTTATTTTCTTTTATATTGTCCTTTGGAATTTACATAAAGTTTCAAAGCTAAAGAGAAATAAAACGGTATGTTTGTAATTCTGAGAAGCTTAACATTATATAATGCCTGCTATGTAAAATGTTTGAAGTTTATAGATTTATTCTATACATGCCCTCTATAAATTCTGTAGTTTACAGCGCTCTGTAAGTTGCGATGTTGTAGAGTTGGTAATATTCTGTACATATCGCCGTAAGGTTCTGTAACGTAATGTTACATAGCACTGTTAATTTTAGATTTTTCTAGTTGTAAGTGTTATTTTATACATGCGCGTGTTGGGAATTATAAAGTTATATTTAAAGTTTTAATTAAAGCTATTCGATTGTTTAAAATACATCATGGAAGGTTCCATGTTAATGTAAGTATTTAGCTTGTTTGTTGTCTCCGAAATGTAGCATGACCTAAATTAATGTTATAAATACAAATACTGTTACTTTAGCAAACAAAACGACAAGAAAAAACGTAAGCGGTCATTGAATACTACAAGGGATCAATACTTGGAATATCTTGATGTCATGGAAAACGATTATGTGTTCAGAAATGAATCATTTAGTCCCTCTTTAAATGAAAATTACGTCAAAGATAAATGGGACGAATTAACGATAAAATTAAATAGTATTGGCGCTGGTCCTCATTTATCAACAGAGGAATGGAAAAAAGTGAGTGCACAGAAAATTGATATATGAATTCGTATATCTATATACGAGGTATGATCAATTAACATAAAAACTTTATTAAATATATTACCTATTTAATTTAATCCCCTTTCTCGGGTCGATGTCACTTCTTACAACAGCCACGGAAAAGATGTATTGTGGCCGCTTCAAACTCTTCTATTGTGTCGAATTGTTGTCAATTGTGGTCATATTCAATTTAGAAATTAGGAAAAAACTACGGAAGGCTAAAGCAGGTGAATGCGGTGACTGTTGTTTAAGCAACGATGCAAATATTCCAAAACAACACCATTCGCTCGCTTCAATGTCCATATGGACCCATAGAATTTACCAAATATTTTTGTAACCTTTCATACTATTCAGAGTTAACGTTAAGGTACGAACTCTGTCCGTACATTGCCTACAAAACCTATTTGCGTGCTTTTTGGGCTGAAGTGAACTTTGGGTCTTAAATATAAAATTTATGTCCAAAAAATTGGAATCTGAAGTCATGCGGTCGTGATGTAAACAAAATGGAGATATTTTGTTTTTTAATCCGGTGTTAAAAAGCACAGAATAGACTTGCTTAGTTTGCAGTTCAAATATTTTGTACTAAATTGAATGAGCTGTGGAGACTATTATTTATTTCACAAATAGTAAATATTCTGTTTGATCAAACCGTTTTTAAGTCAGTGATGAAGTCGGAGACCGTCGAAGCCTTTTCTCGGCGCCATTCAAATATTTTTTGAAAGGAAAGCTATGATTTGCTCACAATCTTCAGGGTATCTACCGCATACTCATAAACTGTATTTAACATTAATATGCCTTTTTTGCTCATTTTCCAAGTTTAAATTAGTTTTTAATATTCACGCGTTGTTCGCGATCCACTTTTGCAACAAAGACAGCAATTAAAACTAAACAGTTTACCTTGTCACTTTTATGATGTAAGCTTGCTAGAGCGTCTTTTTAAGGCAAGGGTAATTTTTCTTTGATAGTGCCAAAACTGTGAACAGAGTAATAATTGATCATTCCTCGTTGGTAAATTTTAAAATAATTAAAAAAAACTGTTGTAGAGGTTTAACGATTGGAAAAATACGACACGATCTAAATATCGAAAAATAAATGGTGTTCTCATAAAGCCAGGTGATGGTCTGCTCGAGGTTATTAAATTAAGTGATTTGGAGGAGAGAGGATTAAGCGTGTGGGGGAAAGTAGCAGCTGCAGGATCCATGGTTCAGGAAAGTAGTGATCAAATAACGATTGCACCAGAATCCAATGATAGCTTAGACCTAGTTGATCAAATAAAACTGGAACAAGAAGATAGCAATTGCGATGTTACTCCGGGATGTTCGAAAAATATATCAAACGAACGTCATACTTTTAAACGAATTCATTATAAAAAAAAACTAAAGAAGCAACCCTCATCCTTTAATGAAGTAGGCCAAAAATTGCTAAAGGCATATGAAAATAGCAATACCATTAATGCCTCTTTACAAGAACAATTAAAAATATTTGTAGAACAATATAAAAGTTTAGGAGAAAGAAAACTAGTTTTGAAAGAAGAAAGATTGAAATTTGAAATAGCAAAGTTTAAATATTTAAATAAAGACTTTGAATATGATTTATAATTTTTTTACATTTACTATTTTAATTGTATAGAGAGAGCAATAAAAAACACGATCAACGGAAACCATCGATTTTTGAAGGCTTTTGGGATCATTAGGCATAATTCTTGTTCTGTGAAACGATAATTTGATAATAGCAGCAACAACTCGACTGTGCTGTTAAATTTAGAAATGTCATTGAGCTCATTTTTAATGAACAATTTTATTAAAATACAAAACAAAAAAATTATTATAAAAAGGTTCGAACTACCGTCCTTCAAATTTTCCGACACGTTGTTTCGATTTCTTCAGAAATTACATTTTTAAATTGCTGAAACTTTTGTGGTATATTCCGATACACGCGACGTTTTAGATAAGGAAACAAGAAGAAATGGATAACCACAAATTGTGATCAATTATTGCATAGTCGCAAAGTTGTCGCAAATTACTTGATACGCAGTATGTGGGGTACCTTTGTCTTGCTGAAAATAATCCGAGTAAATTCGTTATCATGCAGTTGATCAATAAACCGTGTCAATATGTGATGAAAATAAAAATTTGCTTTTACGTTTTTTTAAAAAAAGTGAAAAAATTCATCTTTGTGAATTCGCTACCCAGAGACTTACTTTCGTGAGTGTTGTCTGATGACCTTATTTTCATATTTTGACTATTTACATAACTACTAAAGTGAAACTAGACCCTCTCGTGTAAAATGTCCGAATTGCCATTATTATCTAAATTATTGAGAAACAACTCCCAAAAATTTATGCAAATAACAAAATCTCTTGGTAATATTTGATGACAAGAATGGATTTTGTAGGGAAAACATTGCAGATCTTTCTTCAAAGCAGTTCGATAGGTGTCTAAGACAAATTTATGTGTTGACACAGCCTTCTCAAAGGACCATTTTCTATTGTAACTCTAATATTTTTTACAACTTCTGTTCTTTTAATTGGTCTTCTATATCCTTGCTTTCTCTCAATACTGCCTGATTTTCGAAAATTTGTCACAATGCTGCAGGTAACTTCCAAGTTTTAAAGTCGCGGCCTAAATTCCTCATAACATGCTTAACGTGATTACTAACAACCACCATTCTCATTTTAAATCAATTTCTGAAGTACAATTCCAGTAAAAATATTTTTTGTTCAACCGTAAACATTTTAACCCCAAATTTTCAAATTACATCTAACGATCACATACCTTCAAAAATTAATAATTTCCGTTGATCGTAGCTTTTATTGATCTCTTGGCATACTGTATCGTGGAGATTTAATAAATATTGTTTTGTAAATGTGAATCTTTTTTATAGTATAACTGCGTATTTATCCGGAAAATAACTCCCGTTTACTTATAGTGGGGACGGATGGGATGCGATTAACGCCTTCATGTTTGTGCTAAGATATGGCGCCCTCCAAAAGCGGTTCGAGCAGGTTCGCGTCGATTGGTTTTGGTTTGATACAACCATTCGAAATACATGCAGAAATCGAGTGTGGTCAAGTGTGTAATCAGATTTTTTGCAGTGAAACATTGTAAGGCCATTAACATTCATCGCCAAATTGCGCAGCCTATTAGGACAATGTAATGGGCAAACGAGGAGTGAGTGAATAGCGCTACATGTGCTCAAATGGTCGTACCGACGTTAATGATATGGAATAAAGTGTCCGGCCAAGTGTTGTGACTAATGAAGTCGTGAGGAAAATCAATAGGAAGTTTGGGAAAATCATCACTTTAACATTACCAAACTCTTGCGTGTGGTTTGTTAAATTCTTCGCACTATTTTGCATGAAGTTGTAATGAGAAAACTACGATTATAATTTATGTTTTTGATGGTTGCCAAAACCTCTCAGAGTAGCATAAAATGCAACGAATGACATCACCTTTCATATTTCGCGAGGCATACGGCAATGAAGGTGATTTAATTCTTGATCATAGTGTAACAAGTAATAACAATTAAGCCGCGAACGTGAATGGTGAAATAAAAACCAGTTCATAGAATGAAATCATATGCAACCTCAAAATGCCGGCAAACATTGTGAACGAGGAATTTCACAGCAACAATCTTTTGGAACAAAAACTGCTGACTTTATGAGCACCATAATAAATTTAGAGGTTTATTATGACACCCTAAATATATATGCAAAATATGCTTAGCTCTGGTTATGCATACTGAAGTGATTTTGGATACATTTGAGTAGTATCTGATAATTTCCAATTATTTATAGATATGAATAATTGACTGATAATCCAGTGCTTTGATGCTGACGAACAGCTGCTTTAGGCTGAAATCACAGTCGGCAGTACTCTAAGATGTTGGAGTACAAAACCTTGTAAATCGAGATCACGACTATCTCAATTTGAACGGAGAGTATGTAGAAAAATAGCTAAAGGCTGTAGTTGTAAATTGTATATAGTAAGATCTCTCTAGCCAACGAATAAAGAATACTAAAGTAGCGCCCCCACTATCAAATGCACGCTATGCGCGTGTGTCCAATTTTGAAATACCACCGATGGTAGACGCCATCATTGTTAGTATAAATTAAAGTGTCAAGTCCTGGAAGTTTTTGTTAATTGTGTGTGTAATTATGAGGATATTTATTTAATAATTGATCGAAAATCATGGTTGGCTGTGCAGCTTAGGGATGCAATAGTAGAAGTGATAAAAATCGCAAGGATTATTGTTTCACAGGTATGTTTTTATATTGTTAATTATTAGGTTACAGAATAATATCGTTAATTTTGAATTTACTCGCTTACTGTGTATACATAATAATGTTCAATTAATTATATTTAAAGCAAAAGCTATTTAAAGACAAAATTTTCTTACCGCATGATGTTTGTTTAATTCATTATGATTTGTTATTAATTTTGGGCACGAACGCTAATGATAGAATACATGCGCACAACATGCTAACGCCGCCTTCATGGTCGGTGAAGTTGGATACAACTTTACGTGTTTTTTATTAGCATGAAGGAAGTTACTTCATGAATTGCCGTCATATTTTAGATCTTTTTGCCTACTTATTGGTTTTGCATTATCAAATTTTAATAATTTATAACTTAAAAATTTTATTTTAGAATTTGAAGTAATTGGTACTCCTATACCTAAAGGCACGAGTAATCCCTTGACAAAAAATAAATAAAAGTTGGATACATTTTCAGTTCTCTTAAGTACCTCGGGTTTGTTTTCTTTAAAATATTTTAAGATCATTTTGTAATCACTCTGTATAATAGCAACCTCTGATTGAAATTTCATTTTGATAATATCAGTATTTGAATCTGTTTATTTTTCCTTTATTTAATGAAGCGACTATGCCATTCTTAACTTATAATTCCAAAATATTGGATATACATATACAGGGTATTAAAAAAATGTTTAAAAATTTAAGGGGTATATAGTACCCATTGAAAATAAGTAAAAAAGCCTAAATGAACACGGGTCCACAAATCTACCGTTTTCCTGATAAAAGCGATTTTCGCCTTTGTAAAGTTTTTGTAGTTTTTAGCGTTTAGCGTAACAGAACAAGATTATCATATCTATTTCGACGTAAGATCTACATTTTCCCAAGAAGAAAACCGTGCCCTTTTTAAAAAGTCCGGTTGTAACTCGGCAAGGTTATTTATAGCTGTTGCGTACACTAAACTTTTCAAGTAACTCCCAAATACAAAAGTCTAAGGGTGTTAGGTCGGGAGACCTAATAGGTCATGGAATAGGATCCCCTCGTGCTATCCATCTCCTATGAAATGTTTGTTCCAGATGCTCCCTAAAAATAAGCATATGGATAATACTAAACTGATAATAAAAGTTGTGGCTCTTTTTGATTTTCGAAATCGAAAGTCGGTTTTATCTCGAAAACGGTTGATTTGCGGACCCTTGTTCATTAAGACCTTTTTACTTGTTTTCGGCCCCTTAAATATTTAAACGCTTTTTTAGCGCCCGGTATTTGTTTTTGCTGAAATTTTATACGCAAAGAAGTATTTTCTAGTTATACAATTTTAACGGGAACCTGTTTTAGTAAAACCAACATTGAATAGCTACGGAGAGCGCAAAATGCAAAATAATTTATATCGAGTATCAAATTGCAAGGTTATGTTATGCTAAAAGTAGAATCAAGGTTTGGGTAGAGTAGTGGAAGGTAATTTCCTTTGGATAATCTGTAAAGGCCCCACAGTACTTTTCAGTAGAAAACAACTATTTAATTTTAAATAATTAAAATTGAGTACGCTTAAATAAATTAACTCGTAAATTTAATACAGTCGTTTTTAAAATTATTTCGTTGAAATAAATAGTTGACACTGCTATGTTGGTATGAAATAAATTAACTGTTAAAAATTAAAAACTAATAAAGTCTTGATAACACAAAAATGATTCAAATGCCATAATAATTATTTATAAATGATTCGTGAATTTTCCATATATATACACTATATAACGATTTATGCTTTTGAATAATTTGTTACTAGAAAATATTTTACTTTTGATTAATTTATTATAGGACAAAAGTGGTAAACAAACCTGTTGCTAGAAATTAATCAAGTTACTGGTACCATAAAGAATTTTGTACGATTTTACAAAGCGGCATTATTATTAATGTATTAAACCAAACTCATAACTCTTAACATTTTAATAGATAAAAATGATAGATAAAGAAGATATGCAAAGAAGTACACACAAATGTGTAGTTATTATTATTAAAGAAAGTATTTATCAATTGACATATTATTTATAAAAAATGTTAATATAGACGCTTCTTCCGAGCAATAAATTTATTTAATGATATGTTGTGAAAGGATATTAAAAGGCATGCTAATGAAGTGTTTATGTGTATATTGAA
Source organism: Phrixothrix hirtus (assembly GCA_024586415.1). Classification (NCBI taxonomy): domain Eukaryota; kingdom Metazoa; phylum Arthropoda; class Insecta; order Coleoptera; family Phengodidae; genus Phrixothrix; species Phrixothrix hirtus. Next base: position 14,791 of record JAHWXV010022451.1, read on the forward strand.
TTAGAAATATTTATTATATAAATCGAACAACAAATTATTTTGAAATGTCTGTATATAATTGTTCATGCATCTGTTTTATTTACGGACATACGAAACATTAAAAATACTTTCATCGGTTTTCACTCAGCCGCATTCACAAGCAAGTATGAAGGTTTGATCGAGGATTTTAAGTTTGACTTAAATATAACAACATTTTGGTACACATTAATACAGCAGCTTTGTATATTTTCAGATTTTCAAGACGAATATGATAATTGGTGATCTTTTTCTTGTAAAATCAACCAACCTTCATTTCTAGAAAATTATTTAATAAATATGTAGCTAAAACTAGAGTACCGACAACAGGGGTGTCTCCAAGGGAGATAAGCAGTGAAAATGTTGCGAACTACGGAAATGTACGTAAGTGGTGTAGATGGTTTAATGAAGGAAGGACAAATGCTCACTATAAGAAAAGGTCATGATTGAATCGACAAGTCGACAATCGCATTCATCAGAACAGACGATTTCCTATTGAGAATTGTATGTCATTCCCTTAAGTATCACGGTCTGTGATTTATGACATTGTTACCTTTAGTACAAAACATTTGTGCACAACAGGTGCTAAAAATGCTTATAGACGAGCACCAGACAAAACTTACGGCGCATTAGTTGTCATCTTTGGAGCAATATAAGAGGGTTGGGGATGAATTTTTGACCCATATTGTACGTGATGATGAAATATGCACCAAAGACCAAACGACAATCCAGTGAATGCTATCATTCCAATTCACCGACCGAACTACGAAATTTCAAGCAAGCTCTGTTCGACAAATGATCGCTACAGTTGGTTGAGTTTATCCCTCAAGGAATGATAATAAATGAACAAGTATGCCGTGAAACATCCACTAACCTTAGGCGAGCCATTCAAAGTCGCTGCCGAGATCTTTCGTCAAACGACACTTGCTTACTTTACGACTCGGTTGCACTCTACGGCAAGAACATCTAAATAATGGATACGTTTCAGTGAAAAAGGTTGAATAATCTCTGTTACAGTCGTGACATTGCATTTTCGCACTTCCAACTCTTTCTAGGTAGAAAGCGAATGGCTAACGATCATGAATTGAAACAATGTAACACTACTTGGCCCAACGAATAGACGGTAGCATTCTTTGACGACTGAGTAACAAAACTGGCGCCACGTCTAAATCAGTGCTGAGATCTTAACTTAATATTGTTTTTATGTCCATTTGTAATTTTCCTAACAAATAAAGTTTTCTTCGCAATATACCAAAGCAACTCTTACTTAAAAAATCACCGTAGTATATTAAATTCATTACAGTACAAGACATACCTGACGCTATTTTATTTTAACTAACTCTAAAATCGCTAAAATAGTTCAACGTTTCGAAGGAAACAATTAATATAAAAGTTGCCACACTAAATTTATAATCTGTTTGAAATAAAAACCGTTATTCCGTTATTTCCTAAAAATGACAGAAATAAGGCAGCACTTCCGGTAATTCGATTTTAACCAAATTCTGATTTAGCACACTAAGGTGATTGTGACCCTAAATATAAATTTTCATTTAACTAGGGTTTTTAGTTTCATGGCTATTTTATTTAGACTTAACGGCCAAAGTACTTTCGGTTACTCGACTTACGGAAAATTTTGTGTAAAACCGCCTAGACTATACGAAAGGGCATTAAATTTCTAAGTAATATAGTAATTTTAAAAAAAATCGTTAGAACCGATTTCGAAAAAATCTCAAAAAACTAAAAAATGACAAGAGTAAAGTGGCACTTCCGGTTTTCCGATTTTAGTGAAATTGTTGCGCTCGCGTGCTACGATGGATACAAACTCAAATGTAAAAGTTTGTTTTTCTGGGACTTTTGGTTTTTGAGTTATCGTGTTCACAGACACACACACACGCACACACGCACGCACGTACGCACGCACGCACGCACTCACGCACGCACGCACTCACGCACGCACGCATTCACGCACGCGCGCACGCACGCACGCACGCACACACGCACGCATGCACGCACGCACGCCCACGCACACAGACCAATTTTTAAAAACATGATTTTTATTTTCACAAAAATTTCGACATCTAAAATTTTGGTCAAAAATAATACTTTCTCTTTTACCTATATTTCATATAGGGTGAGAGAAAGTAAAAAATAATAATGCAATATTTTTCATTAGCATGATATTTTGATTTACAACTTGCTACATTTAAAGTCTTATATCATTAGATTATGACCCAAATAGTATAAGAAAATTTGGTGTATATTTGAAAAAAAAATATATTAGTTAATTTAATAATACTGAATTAATAAATAATATGACAACCTACATTTATGTGGTATTTTAATATCATCTTGTGTTAGTGTTAGTTACACTTTCCTAATATTTGAATTTTACGCCATGTTGCAACTTAATGACATATAAAAACATCAGCTGTTGATGATTGCGGTTGTTAAAATTATGAATAAAACCGTGACAGTAATCCATTTACTTGGAAAATATTATGTTAGCTATTTTCGCAGAGTACTGCATGATTTCGATATGAGTGGTTATCGTTTGACCATTGCGGTCTTAGATAATTAAATTTATCACTAACTTGTTTTGTGAAAATAAGTTTGATAATATTTTGCACTTGTATTTCCTGAGCAAGCGTGGAAATAATGTTATCACTGTACGGTCTGCTATGTTGCAGTAATGCCGTACATATGAACACGGTTCAACCCACAATTAGCTATATAAGGTCCTAATGTATGTTTATTTAATTAAAATCACAACATATTCTCTAACACTGCTTTTTAAAATATCTTTGAAAATATACTTATTTATTTTCAAAACGTGAAATAATTCTTTCCTATATTGAAGGCGAAAGAAACTTTTTGGGGTTAAATAACTATTTATGTGAAAAACATGTCTCAGAAGACAGTATACTCATGACAGTTGGCGGTTTACAAAAGAATTAACCCCTGAAATCAATAAACGCTGGGCACGGGCATCATGTCAAGAATGTTTTTCTTAGTGGCTTAGACCATATATATATATATATGAGGTCTGTCACAGAGAAAACTGTACTTTTTAAAAAACATTTTGGCAAAATTAATTTATTTTATTCCAAGTAGTCTCCTTCGACTTCACTACAATGTTTGGCATGGTGAATTAACATGTCGAATGAATGTTTAGGTTCATCTCTACACATATCCTTCAATATTGCTGTCGACATCTTCTGAATGACTACAATATCGGCATAACGCTGTTCTTTCATCGGTAAATGTAGTTTAGAGAATAAATAGAAGTTGCAGAATGGCAAATCAGGTGAATATGGGGAATGGTTGATGGTAAACATGCCATTTTTAGTTAAAAAATCAATGAGAAGTGTCGAGTGATGAGGGTGCTTATCATGTAACAAACGCCAGCTTCTATTTTCACGATATTGAGGGCGCACACGACGAATACGCGACAAAACCAGAATAATACACAGCATTGACTTTTTGGCCAGTTGGTATAAACTTTTTGTACACTATGCCTTCCAAATCACAAAAACAAGTCAACATTGTCTTGAATTTTGACTTCTCCAAACTGCTTTCTTTTTTGTTCGTCTTCGCTTGGATACTTCCATTCGGAGTTTTGATGCTTGGTCTCTGGATCATATTGAAAAACCATGTCTCATCGTCAGTTGCAATAGAATACTTAAAGATTTCGTCCTTTTTTGACTCTTTCCTCAAGTCTTTATAATGTTAAATTCGCAGCAATTTTCGATCATCAGGTAGCTTGTATGGTATAAACCATACATAAATCTTTCTCACCTCTAAATGCTGCTCCAAAATGTAATGAATTGAATCTTTTAAAATATTTAATTTCATTTCCATGTATCGCAATGGATATTTCGGCTCATTTGTGATAAATTTACGCACAACTGGTTACTTTGAGTAACCACGAATTTTTTTTGCACCAGGATGTTCGTCGTCATTTATGTCTATACAGTCGTCCTTAAATCGTCTATATCACTCATGCACTCTCTTATGTGATAGACAATCCTCATAATACCCTTGTTTAATCAAATTAAACGTTTCAATACCGAGTTTAAAACAAACAAAAACACACTGTTACTTTATGCACAATTTCTCAGCTGCTAATAATGCTAATGTTATACACTTTTGACATAACCTTACTGAAAGATCTATCTTACCGGTGCATATTTTTGTTCATAGATGACGCCATTAAGAATTACTATCTTAAAACAGTCCCGTTTCCTCTGAGACAGACCACGTATATATTTTAGTTGCTTATGTGAAATTACTGAAGCAAATGAAACACTAATTAAACGTCTTTATATAATTCGTCATACTTTGACATCGGATATCATGATAGGTCCTGAAATATATGGTGACTATGCTTTGAAGATTTCAAGGATCTAAGTCAATAAGTTTGATTGGTATTCTATACATTCTTCAGTTCATAAAATACTTTTGATTTGTTAGCGATGTGATTATTTATGATGGGAAGTTTGTACTTTCATACAAAAACCAAAGAGCGATAGTGATAATACGTGCACACATCTATATCGTATGGCATCTCAAAAACAGGTGTGGAATTCGGGTCGAGGGCTTCTATTGCATTTTGCAAAAATTAAAATTTAAGGGCAGAAGTCAATGGGTTAGACTAACGTGAATAAATATATAACTGGACACCAGGCCGTTTGTAGTAAATTCTAGTTCCTCGGACTTACTTCTGAGAACCTTTTCGACGTATGAAAATATATATACATTCATCGTACCCAGTATCTAGATCGGATGAACTTATTGTGATAACTAACAGCAGCCTATTTACATTGGCGTGAATTCGTATTTTATGAACACGCCTCGTAGTTACATTGAATATCAGCGACATAAAATATATCTACATAACAGTAAATCAAACCATTAAATCTCAAATTCATTAAAATTAAATGCAAAATGCGGCAAATATATCGTGCGATCCAAAAAGGGTGCATCCAAGGCGGTAAAAATGAAAAAAAATCTAGGGAATTCATTGCTGATGTGTTTCTTCCTAACCAAAAAAGCAAAATGTCAACCATAGAATGTCACAGTCTCACCTTTGATCTTTAATTATTCTTCATTAATTGTAGTGTATTCATTTGAGTACGCCCTGTATATAGGTACTTAGGATTTCGTTTGGGTCCAATGTGTATATAATGGGGATATTTAAAAATCTAAATTTGGTTTTGGATGTTTCTATATGTGTAAATTAGTAAATAATTCCCTTTCTTACATTAATATTTCAGAAATGAAGGTCGATGTTAACTAATAAACCTAATTTCGGAAATTCATTAAATATAGTTTATTTATCCGATAAATGTTGCCGTCTAGTGACAGAATTTGGAAATATAAAATTCTCTTTAAAACTTCGTTTTGATTAAAATAAATTTCCTTATCTTACACTTGTGCTCCGACTTTGTTAAGATACGAGCATACGATGTGAAGTGTCGAATATTGTTTATTGCTGTAATGTAAAAACAAGCGTTGTTCATTTTAATACAACGGTAAGAACTAATTAGTTTCTTATTATCCAGTGAATTAATTCGTTTTGGTCTGT
>JAHWXV010022455.1:0-12560 GCA_024586415.1 Phrixothrix hirtus
GTTTACCATTTTGGTGTATAGGAAAGTCACTTACGTAAATAAGTTCAAATTAAATTTAAACTGTGTAAGAGAAAGTCGTGTGTTGTCTCACACCAGATTTGTTTTTGATATATTTTGTTTAGAACCAATAACTTGCGGTTACTCGATTTTCAGAGATTTATTACACAAATTGTGTTTTTTTATATAAAACAGAATTAAGTAGCTAAGAAATATACTGAGTTTAAAAAATCGTTATACCTAATTTCAAGAAAATCGCGAAAATCGAAAAATTTGGAAAATATCTAAAAATGACAGAAATAGAGTAGTATTTTCTGTTATTCGATTTTAACCTAATGCATGATTTTGCACACAAAGGTGATTATAACCTCAAATATAAATTTTCATTTAGCTAGTACTTCCGGTTACTCGATTTACGGAAAAATTTCTGAGAAATGGCCTAAATGGTGTGAAAGGGCATTAAATTTTTAAAAAATATTGTAAATGTAAAAAAATCGTTGGAGCCGATTTCGAGAAAATCTCAAAAGACTAAAAAATGATAAGAGTAAAGTGGCACTTCCGGTTATCCTATTTCAGTAAAATTGTTGCAGTCGCGTGCTCTGACGGATACCAACTCAAATACAAAATTTTGATTTTCTGCGACTTTTATTTTTCCGAGTTACCGTGTTCACAGATACACATACACATACACACGCACGCGTACACACGTATAGGAACGCGCACGCACATTCACATCTATGCGCTCACACACGTAAACGCGACCACACGGATACGCCACACACGCATGCACGCACACACACACAGACCAGTTTTCATAATTTTCGTACTCGGGGAACCTGAAAACGTGTATTTCCACGCTAAAATTTCGACATCGAAAATTTTGGACGAAAATGGTGCACCTTCTCTTTTATCTATAGTTCATATGTAAGAGAAAGTAAAAAGGGAACTTTAAATTTGTATTGTAATGAAAATTGTAAGTTTTTAAGATGTAAATTTTCTGTGTGCGTGAATCTAACATTTAAAAATAAATACGTAAAAAGCATTTATGATAAATGGTAACATTCCAAATCAACATTGAACAGATGTGCAAAAATTTTGAGAAATAGTTTACATAATTTACATTACTTAAACGGGACAAGTGTAAGCTATTAATAATCAGTATATAATTGAATTAATAAAGAGACTCAAAACGGAAACATTTAGGAATTATTGTGATTAGAGCAATTGTTTTAACACTGTTTGATAAGTAGAAAAATAACTAAATACAAAATTAGCTATTTCATGTGCTCTATTTAAATAGTACAAATAATAATTAGGTTCACTTTTTGCAATAAGATGGTAATAAAACAACTAGTTTTATTTTTACAACAATTTAATAAATCAAGTAGTAAACTTATGGCGAAAAGAATTGAATTTACAGTTAAACAACTATTCTGATTAATGTATATATAAAACAACGTTCTGAATTTACATAATTTTAATTTATGAAAATCATCAAATTTAATAATTTTTTAATACAAACTTTGCAGGCTTGCTGTTTCAAAGACAAGTGGCATAAAAAATTGTACATACCAGGTGAAGTTTGATATTATTTCAGCGATAATTGAAAAATATTTGTTGGAAATCCACCAGTATTAATAAAAGTACGAGCGTGCTTTGAAAACTTTGCGAAATGAAAGGGAAAATGAGAAAATTTGTTTTTGAAATATGTTGTATTTTTTGTACAAAATCTCCTTTAAGTTGAACGTACTTCATCCAACGATGTTTCAAAGCCATTATGCCATCACGGAAGTGCGATTCTTCAAGCCCTCTAAAATAGTCGTCGACAGCTGATTTTACTTCTTCGTCCGTGTAAAATCTTTGTCCCCCGAGGAAAATTTTTAGTCGTGGAAATAGATGGAAGTAAGGCGGAGCCAAATCAGACGAATAAGGTAGATGTTGCAACAGATCGTACTTCAGTTCATTCAATTTTGCCATTGCTATCAGACTTGTATGCGGATGCGTATTGTCCTGATGGAAGATGATCTTTGTCTTACGCAATTCAGGTCTTTTTTTATAAATTTTTTTATCTAATTGGTCTAGAAGTTTAGCGTAATATTCACTGTTTATTGTTTGGCCCTTGGGAAGATAAGTAATGTTCCCTTGGCATCCCAAAAGACTGGCGGCATAAGTTTTCCACCTGATTTCACGCACATTACCTTCTTAGGTGGTGGAGAACCCTTGTCTCCATTATTTTGATTGTTGCTTGGTCCCAGGGGTATAATAGTGGACCCACGTTTCGTCTGTTGTAACAAATCGTCACACAAAATCGGTTTTATTTGAGTTGAAACGGACTAGAGTCTCTTAACAAGTTCTCATTTTCTGAAGGTTTTGATCCATTGTTATGCGCGACACCTATCTTGCGGTAAGTTTTTTCATCCCTAATTCCACAGTTAGGATATGAAATGTTCTTTCATTTGAGATGCCTATATCTTAGCACTTTTTTGACGATTTCTGGCGTTGTGAAAGGTTTTAGTCGTCCATTGCGAGTCATCTTCTAGGCTCCCACAACCATGTTTAAATTCCATCACCCACTTATGCACAGTCGTAAATGATGGAGCAGAGTCTGCTAAAGTATCCTGCATATCTTTATGAATTTCTGCTGCCTTCCAACTTTTTTTTTACAAAATATTTGATAACAGCGCCCGTTTCAGTTTTATCCATTTTTGCAACACTTGCACAACTAGCTTTATTTAAAGCGACGCCAAATTGATACTACTTGACAGAACAATATCACATTTGCTTCATTTCGCGAAGTTCAAAGCATCCTCGTATTTTAGGAATTTGCCATACTGCAGAATAATATATTATTAATAATAATTAAGGAGTTAATAAAACAATACCTTTCAGTTTTGGTAGTTCATTAAAGAAAACATGTTTATAAAATCAATATATTTAAATTGGAAATTTGAATAGAACGTATTTAATATGTTTCAGTAATGGCGACTTGTAACGACGCAGTTTAAATTAAAAATTATGGCATCGCCTGCCAACGATTAGTACCACTAGGATCGCTTAACGTTTAATCCAATGAACCATAAGGTAGTGTTTAATGTTATGTTACAAAAATACCGTTTTAAATAACGGGAAATTATTTCAAGTATAAAATCTAATGATTTTAAATCATTACGCTAATTACGATAAATGAATCCATGCCTCGTCACTAAAGAAAACGGTATCTAAACAGCCATCATCTTGATGCGTTAATCGTCTATTGACAAGTTTTAAACCGAGAGAGATATTCCATAAAATTTCAGCTTCAAGACTTCGAGAGTGCAGTGCGTAGTTGAACGAAACATTGTAATTTGTTGCGCTAGTATCTTCACTGCATTATCTTACCTCATTTCCCTTCTCCGGCGCAACAGCAATCTTCGTTCCACACCTCGGACGTCAGCGTATCGAGCGGTCTACTCGAAAACGTGCGCTTATCCGTTAAATGATGGAGCTTTCGAAAGTTTTTATTCGCCATACTTATCTTTATGTAATTGTCGCACTCATTAACATGTTTTATTTTTGGAAAAATAAGATTCAATTATAAAGTAATGCACGTAAATGCTTATAAGTACATAAAGTGCAGGTAATAGTTTGCCTTTCTCGTAAACCGGAAATCTCTAGACTCTAATTTATGTTTTCTAGCCTTTTGAATTTCATTTACGTTATTTTGGACACTTATTATATCATATACTGTGAATATAAAATAGGCCGGCCGAAGTAGCTTCACTGCTCTCCTAATATGGCCTCTCTTTTTGTGAACTTAATCGCCATCAAGTCATCCTACAATTATGTGTAGACCATCTCCTTTTTTAGGCGAGAGGTAACTCCGAAGAATTGTGCTCTGGATAGCTTCCTTGCTTTCTACTAGATACAAAAATAAGACAACAAAATATTTTTTAAAAACGTGTTTTTTAAATGCAAGAATTAACGAGATCTTAAGTTTTTGTTGGAATTACTTTATTAATTAAAAATAGCAGTAAATGGAAAATGACATTATTAATGGATTTAATTAATGCATCGCCGACCGAACGCAATCGCCATTGTGTAGGGAACGCAATGGTCTTTTCTGATCGTGACTCGCCGATACTGGTCTGTGATTAATACAGTGCTAGGTTTTTGCCCTTCATTTAAAAGTGCTAAATGTGCTTACACGCTGGTCTATTAATCTATTCAGGGTGTAGTAGCCACAATCTTTTTCACATTCATCGTTGATTATCAATGCTGTGGTAATGAAATTACAATGACCTACATTGACCATTCGTGATGCAAGATGATTGTTGAATATGCAGGTCAATAAATAATTTAGGTATAAATGCAAGAGATGTCACTAAAATAAAAACAAATATACCTCGAGGCGGCGTCATGCCAATTTTCAAGAACAGCTGCCGATTAGTTTGTTTGACCGCCATTATGTTAGTTTCGCTAGAATGGAAAAATGCTTTATTTGTGGTTAGTAATTTTTGTTGTACGAGCGTTCGCGATGCTGAGCGTTCTGACAAGTCGAAATATACCCGTACGTCATTTTACGTGCTGATTTGGATATGAATAAGCTTTCTGCAGGAAGGGTGCTGTGTTTGTTGTTAGTAAACCAAAAACATAATCGTTTAGCGACTTCGGAGTATTGTTTGAAACTGTTTATGCATAATACATCTGAATTGTTGCTTCGATTTATTACTGTTGATAAGACTTGAATCCATCACTAAACTTCGAAAATCAAATAATCAATGGAAACAGCTGGTTCAAGTACACGGAAAAAGGCAAAGTGGTGCCATCGGCTGGTAAGCCATGGCAACTGTTTTTTGGAATGCTTGCGGAATAATTTTCATTGACTATCTTCAAAAAGGTGGAACAATAATAAGAGAGTATTATCTATCGTTGTTGAACCAGTTAAATGAAAAAAAATCAAAGAAAATCGCTCACATTTGGCAAAGAAGAAATTACGTTTCGCCTCGTTAATGCACTATCACATTCTTCAAATATTGCAATTACAAATATCGATTAATTGCATTTCTAAATGTTGCCACATGTCCCATATTCTCCCGACTTGACTCCTGAGTTTCTTACTCCCGAAAACTTGGCTTGGTGGTAAGAAATGTTCATCCAATAAATAAGTGATCGCCGAAATAGAAGCATTTTTCCACTCTTTGATAAATCTTATTTTACTGAAGGCATTAAATGTCTTGAATATCATTGGAACAAGTGTATTGAGTTGGAGGGGTACTATGCTGAAAAATAAAATGTTTTTACGTCGAAAAAATAACTTCATGTTTCATTTTTATGTGACTTATTGAACTTGTAGCCTATTACCTCGTTCTTATGACGGGATATTAGTTACGCCAGGTAGCCCTGAGATTTCAGGAGGGTGCATTAGATCTTCACTTAAATAGGATTCAACGGTTTATAGTTTAGGGCGTCAGACGCTTAATACGTCAGATAGAAAAGAATTATATAGTGAAATAGTGACCGTTGGATACTATTTGTTTCTGGGATAATACAAATGTGTACACTTGAAAGAAAGCAAACAGGTTGTAATCAGAATTTAATAATAACAAGCAATTATTAAAAGAAAAATATAAATTTATAACAAAGTTTAAGAGGACAAAATGAATCTTTTTATGTGAAATAACTTTAAGAAAGCAAAATAAATACTTAATCAGATCGTCAATTTATTGCTTTCCTTGTAATTTTACCGTGCAATATCCATTTGAACTGCAGGTGGAATTTGGTCCCAGACTCCGTTGTTTGAACAAGGAATTCCACGACGTTGAATGCTAGAAAAATACACATGCGAAGTAATATATTAATAAAAACTTGATAATTAAGTAATAGGTAAAATATACAAGGAACTCTATTATTGAAGAAGGTTCTGACTTATTTTTGAAAAGTTACAATAAAATAAATGTTTTTAATTAACCATAAAGAAATAATGCAATTTAAATTTGGTAATGATAAATTAGTATTCCTTTTTAAAATGTAAATTTACCGTAATACTGAATTGATCAAACCTTATTTCAATCAAAGGAACAATGTCGAGTATTCCTCCATATTTCTGTGGTTACAAATAGACTTGAACAATATTGTAGAGTAAGCAATGCTATGCATAAGAAGTAGAATAAATTACCCTTTTTTAATAATCTTATAGGTACTTGACCTTATTTCATGATGTAACAAGATGGTTAGCTTTCACCACGTGCATTAGAACTAATGGGATGAAACCCGATATAAATTAATTTATGCACCATTGAATATGGACATTGTAATTGCTTCTTTGAATTAAGGCAGTTCCTCCTGATTACCAAACTAAAATGGTCGAATTTCGAATGATTGCAAACATGTTGTATTATTTTTGAATCTATTTAATTCTTCTATTAGCTATATAATTATTTCCTTTTTAATGGTAAATTATAATATACTACGTTAAGTCATTTCATTTTTACACGATATTTTTTATATATAATTTATTTAATAAGACACACTTTAACAAACTACTGAACACAACATGTCAATTGCCAACCCATAAAAAGACAGACTTCGCAATCCTTTTCTGAATCTTTAAAAAGAAAGTCATGCAAACTAATCAAACATGTTGGTAAATTTACGACATTGTCACTTTTATTTGAAATTGAAATGTTGCCACTTTTCTAAAAAATACTACAACCAAATATAAATGAATATATGTATTGAAATTTCATTGTTAAATTAAATAAACTAAAAGAAATTAAATTACTAATGTATATACAAATATACATGTAACGACGAAACGTTACAAACTACCCTCGTAGTCAATAAGATTTTGTTCCTCGTATTGGGATTGAATGGCGTTTAATGGTTGTTTTCCACAGTGCTTATGAAAGTTGGCGAACTACGGTGGGATGACTTGATCGCTTCTTGGTTGCGAAATAACGTTCTAGTTGGAAAATTCTAATATTGTGTTCATGTTGACTGCTTGTAGTGGTTTAAAGTGTGCTCATAATGAATGAAAATATTGTACATTTTAAAAGTTTATTTAATTGTAAATGTGAATGTCCATTATAGCAAAGTTTCTAAAATGAATTTTCATCAATAAGGCATAAATTTAGAACGCTTATTATGATTATAACTGTAGAGTTTATAAATTTGAAATATTGAGATGAAGTTTTGTAAGTTAGATCTGAGAACACGAGTTTGACATGCTTTTTGAGGTTTTTTAATTAAAACTTTCACTTCATTTAATAGACATTAATATTTTTAATCTTTGAACGTCTAACCTTCTAAGAAAAAATAAAAAGCCATTATTTATATTTATGTAGCCATGAAGTTATATAGACTCGGTCATCTGATGGCATTTGACAAAAATCAAAATGATTAGATGAATGGACCTCTCATCACTATTGGAAGTCAGCAGAACAGTAGCTTATCATCTAATTTTACTTCTGTAACAGCAAATGGGCTGTACATTATAAATCCAAATACATACAATTGTAAGTTACGTTTCGATGTGCAAGCCTTTTGAGCTACAGCTGATTCTTTCTTTACTTTAAAATTATTATGGCTGATGTATACTTTAGTCTTACGAAGGTTTGCTTCAATTCAGTCTGCAACAGTAAACTGAGTCATTTTTATTCATTTCTATTGTGCATGTAAATACATAATTGAACAGAGCATCCATTCATTAAATCAAAATGGAGAAAACTAAATAAAAGCATTATACCTACATACATAAAATAAAAATTACATTACTAAACAGCTTCATATAACAAATGAATTGTGTACTAGGAGAACTCAAATACTTATGTACTTAACAATTAAATAAGATATAATATTATATTTCATTATAATATGCACGTATGTACATCAAACCTATATCATGACACATCCCAGCAATTACTGTATATCTTAAAAAAAATGTTCTAATTTTTACATTGATAAGAATAATTCCATAACATATTCGAATAGTGAAGTAGGTGATTAGTCTCCCGAAACCCAAGTTTCTGTAAAACGAGTATAAACTGATCAGTTGCCCACTAAGGCCACCCCTTTAGTAATTTCAATTCCTATCGAATCCACCTTCAACGACACTGCACCGATTGATCGTCCTAATTAGGCAGGAGGTCACCTTCAAAAATCTGGGTTGTTGACACTGTCGCACGGATTAACGGAAAAGCGGGGCCCTTTACTTCTGCTGAAATGTTGGTGAAAACCCGCACCCCTTCGTGGTGCGCAATATCGCCTGAGGGTCCCAGTAACCAAATCAAGTTTTGTAAATAAATCCGAATCGTATTTATTTTAAACTTTTCCGCAGTCAAGAGCATTAGAATAAATTGATCTATCATCTTGCTTAAACCTGATCATCGTTGATGTAAAAATGACATTTGGACGGTGGTATTTCACTTTTCTTCACTTTTGTAGCCATCAAAATATTACATCTGTAAACAGTCTTTGGCTCCTCTTTTTTGTCAAAAACTGTATAACACGTTAAAGTTTAAGCTGTGGATCACATTTTGTGTCGGCTGAAACGCATTGTTGATTATTTTTTACTTTGTCTTACGTATATGAAATATATAGTATAGAGAAAGTCATGTTTTCGGCCAAAATTTTCGATGTCCAGTTTTTAGCGCAAATACCCATTTTCAGGTCCCCTAAATCCGATAAACATGTGTTTAGAAATTGTGTTTGTACGTGTGTGTACGTGCGTGTGTACGTGCGTGTGTAAGTGAATGTGTACGTGTGTCTACGTGTGTGTGTGTGTGTGTGTGTGTGTGTATCTGTGTGTGTACGCGTGGGTGTACGTGTGCGTGTACGCGTGCGCGAGAGTGAGCGTGCGCGTGGGAACGTGTGCGCGCACCCACGTGTGCGTGAGTACGTATGTGCGTGTGCACGTGTGTGTGTGTGTACGTATGTACGTGTGTGTGTACGTATATACGTGTGTGTGTGTACGTATGTACGTGTGTGTATGTGTGCGTGTGTGCGTGTGTGCGTGTGCGTGTGTGCGTGTGTGCGCGTGTGCGCGTGTGCGCGTGCGCGCGCGCGTGTGTGTTTGTGTGTGTGTGGACGTGTTGTGTGTGCGCGCGTGTGTACGTAGGTGATCAATATATCTGGAAAACCAAACGTCGTAGAAAAGTAAAATTTTATATATAAGTTTATTACCACCGTGTACTTCCGTGTGGGAATTTCGTTAAAGTCAAATGACCAGAGGTGCCACTTTATTCTTGTGATTTTTAGGTTTTTGTTGAAGTGAGTTATTGAGAAAAATCTCTAGTGTTAAGCAAGGTTTTGTCTGGCAAGTAAATTGGATGGGGGACCGTTCCAATTATCATCCTCAAAATAAAAATAAATTAATATTTTAATGATTTTTGTGCATTATTTGCATACTTAAATACTTTTTATTTAAATCTATAAATTATTTTTGCTTTAAATTTAATTATAAAACTCTTAGTACATGTCTAAAGGAAATTATAAACGGATGAATTATTTATGCTTTTAAATTAATTTTAGAGTTTGCAATTTCGGTGTATAGGAAAGTAACTAACGTCAATAAATTCAAATTAAATTTAAAATGTGTAAGAGAAAGTCGTGTGTTGTGTCACACCCGATTTTTTTGTAATAAATGTAAAAAATAGAAATACGACCAAAGCATCAACACTTGAAATCAACGTCCAAAATCTCAAAACAAACAAACAAAACTCTTATTAAGGTATTTAAGATTTTGTATTTTATCTTAGTTGCTATATATAAAAAATTCGAACCCCCTTCAAAACAAAATCCGGGCTGCACCACTGATCTCAAGTTTTGATTGATTAACGCAGATTGAAATTTTGTAATTAAATTTTCACAATTTGTAAACTTATAAAATCAAATTTATGTGCAAATAGAAATCAACAATCGGCTACAATTTTTAGATGTTTTGGTTATGAAGAAAAGAAATGTGGTCTAGGACACATCATTTACAGAAAAGCAATCTTTGCTAAGGTATAGTTCAATTTGCCATGAAAACTCTAAATACAAGATCACAAAGATTGGTACATGAAGAAAATTACACGTAAAATATATCATTATTAGCTTTCAAAACTCCCCAAAAAAAAATTCAAACACACAAACGACCACTCCTGTACTCTTACCTATTGCTAAAAGAACAATGTAGATGATGAAAATTTTATTTTTGCATAAACTTAAAGACTTCACGCTAACAAACAACTTTTATCTTAACAATTTTCTCATATTTTTAAAAATAAAAAGTTATAAGCTGTGTAATGAAAAAAATCAATAACTGTGTATACACTGTGGTCGGAAATGCTTGTATAAATTCTTTCAGTCATCTATTGATAGCTTTTCGGGAAACCGCTAAAGTCTATTGATTTTTTTTATGTGCATATTCTTCTCAAGTTTTTTGTCTTTTACCACCCAACAAACCGATATCAACGATGTTTTTGTTAAATGTGATCACCATATTTTCTCCATGAAATTGGAAGCCGACTTTTTCTTAGTACGGCAATATTCCGTAAGTGGGGTCTGTTAATAGTGATAAATTAGATGTAATTTACAAAAGTAAAAGATAATAGAAAGAAGTATTTAAGGAACAATGGCAGAAACATTTAAGATGCCACGAATAACTGCCTTGTTCCCGTTGAGTAATTCCAAGATGATAGTAAAACTGTTTAGTGATTGAATCTAAGCGTAATCGTTGTTTCAGGTCTTCCATATTTTGAGATTTAGTTTTATAAACCTAATTTTTTTAAATGTATGGGGACAAGGAAGGAGTCTCGTCTTTCAATCTATCTTCCTGGAACTATCTCATTTAAATAGTTTACAACTGGTACAATAATGCAAGCCGATGCACCATTCCTGTTACGTAGGATATAAGAATCTTCCTTATTTGAGAATAAGGCGGCTAATTCTGGTATTAAATCGTTTTGTTAAAAAATTAATAATGCAGACTAGCCTCGGATGACACCCTCTCTGCCCAAATCTTCATTTTTTATGGGCTTGTGCGTGCGATTCTTTCATTCGATGAGTATTTTCAGCTGGCTAATATCGACATATGTAGTGATTGACGTTGCCATATAAATAAAATGTTATTTCGTCATGAGTCTGAGTTATTGGTATTCGATCAGAATATATATATATAAATTACACGCTTTTTGGTGAGTTAGGTACTGTGTCCGTGGTCGCTTATCCTATTATTCAGTTGCTGAGCTGTGATAAAATTAATGTTTAGGTGACCACTGAAAACTTCAATTTTATGTAGATAAAATGTGCCCTCTTATTTTTAGAATCCTATCGTTTCTGTTTACTTACCTCTTTATAGGATTACTTGATTTGTTTGCTCTAAGCTCTTTGTTAGACAAATATACAACAAAATTCAATTAAAAATAATTATCAATAATGAAAATTCCATAAAGAAACATATATGTTATGTATACATAAATAAAAATTAATGGGTTTAATTTTGAATTGTGACGCAGGCTAATTATTGTTTAACAAATATATATTATAAACAAATGGAGGAGTAATTAAATTCTGGATTTCTTAATGCGCTACTGGCTTAATAATTTTAATGATTTAAATTAAAATTTAATGTAAGAAGATATCGGTATTGGTTGTTTTATAAATTGTAAAACATCTATTTCCAAGGATTAAAATTGGCTCCTCGAAGTTCTGAATATTATATGGAATTATTTCCCAGACTAAATTTTACAAAAATATTTTGTAAATAAATCCAATTATTCAAATATCTTTAATTTATCGCGCATTTAATTGTCACTCGCCTCATTATACATATAAGTACAATTTATCTAAGTTTAATTAACGTGACCTTCCTTTGAGGAAAGCTTTGATTTCTCTCTTTATATCTCGAATGAGCGCCTTTACTTTTAAGTAATATTGTCTTCCTAAGTGAACATGCTGAATGTTGAAGTTATTTTCATTAAATTAGGCACACTTTAATTTTAATTAAGTTAGGCGCCGTTTTATTTATTTTTAATGGATTTAAGCCAGCACTTGTCCTTGAGAAATTATTGTTATATTTTAATAATTTCCAGTGACGTAGTCTCATTCAAGCGGCCATTGCACTTTAATTATTATATTATCGGGCTTAATATGATTGCCACTGTATTGATTCTATGCAACCATTTAATTGTACCGTAGTTCGATATAACAATTTTCGCACGCGAGTTTTTTTGGTTTTACCGAACGTAATATTTTAGTTATCGAGTAGACACTCGAGTATTTCCTATTCTATTTGAATAAACTTATTAATCAAAAATGTAACTTCCGTATACTTTAACTTTAACTAAATTTATTTTTATAGTGTTGTGATTATTTGTTTATCAATTAAACCTAATAAAATGTCATTCCCGTCTCTTGTCCGTTGTTATGCAACCAAAGTTTACACTACAAATATTTAATAAGTTTTTAGCGTATTTTATAACAAAAATATATTAAATAAAATATGCAATATGTTGTCCTCCATGATATATAACGTGACATCCTTTGTCTAACACAATCGCATTATCTTCTGCCACATTTATTTGGTATACATTTAATCTAACTTT
>JAHWXV010022478.1:0-15344 GCA_024586415.1 Phrixothrix hirtus
AGTTATAGCTGTTTTCGAGAAAATCGCAAAAAAACTTAAAAATCGCAAGAATAAAGTGGCACTTCCGGTCATTCGATTTTACTTAAATTCTTGACGTCTCGTGTGCTAAAGATAAAACTTAAAAATACAAATAAAACTTAAATATACAATTTCATTCATATGTCATATTTAGTTTTTGAGATATGTTGTTCGCAATTAATACACCAAGTACTTCCGGTTACTCAACTTTAGAAAATTTATTAGAGATACAGCTTGATTCATGTAAAACGGAATAAAGTAACCAAGAAATTTACAAAGTTTTAAAAAAACCGTTAAAGTCGATTTCAAGAAAATCGCGAAAAATCGAAAATTCTAAAAATATCTAAAAATAACAGAAATAAAGTTGTTCTTCCGGTTATTCGATTCTAACAAAATTCTTGATTTAGCATACACGGGTAGTTAGAGTGTCATGTACAAATTTTCATTTATTTAGGACTATCGGTTTTATAGTGATTTTAGTTACAGGTAATGGTAAGACTACTTCCGGTTACTCGTTTTACGGACATTTTTTTGAAAATAGTTTTAACTATATGAAAGGGCATTAAATATCTACGAAATACAATAAATTTAAAAAAATTGTTATAGCTTATTTTTGAGAAAATCACGAAAAACCAAAAAATGGCAGGAGTAAAGTGGCACTTCCGATTATTGGATTTTGCTGAAATTGTTGTAGTCGCGTGAGAGGATGAATACAAACTTAAATATAAAATTTGCTTTATTTACGACCTTTTCTTTTCGAGATATTTTGTTAACACACACACACACACCCACAAGCGCACGCACACGCACGCACACACACACCTACGCACCCACGCAAGCGCACATGCACGCACGCACGCTCCCACGCACGCGCCCACGCACGAACGCAAGCACGCACGCACTCACGCACACCACCCACCCACACACACACACACACACACACCCACACACACACACACACACACGGACACACACGGACACACACGGACATACACGGACACACACGGACACACACCGACACACACCGACACACACGGACACACACGGGCATACACGGACACACACGGTCACACACGGACACACACGGACACACACACAGACACACACGGACACACACGGACACAAACTGGCACACAAAGTCACACATAGGCACACACAGGCACACACAGTCACACACAGGCACACACAGACACACACAGACACACACAGACACACACAGACTGACCAATTTTTAAAAACATGTTTTTCGGACTCAGGGGGCCCCAAAATGTGTATTCCACTAAAATTTCGACATCGAAAATTTTGAACGAAAACAATACTTTCTCTATACTATATTTCATATAGGTAAGAAAAAGTAAAAACACGTTGTTTCTGAAATATATCCATCCAGTTACCCGTATTTGTTAATTTCTTTGGAACGGAGCAACGGATTCAATTGAATATTTGGTATGATGATAAGCTCTCCAATAATTAATAATTTCGGATTACCGTAGCTTTTTCCGACGCACCAGGAATGTAGATGTAGATCTGGGCGATTTTAATCAATTTTCTGTTCATAAAAAGTGTGCCTAAAAATTTTAACAATATATGACTGTTTTTTGATAAAACAATTCAAAATAAAGAAAATCAAGATTATTCATCACCAAACATGCACTTCCATTACAACTATCTAAGTCAAATCCAGCTGGATCAGAGTGAGCGTGTATTTAAACAAAAATCAGGCACTTTTGTTGATGTTTGAAGAAATACTACTGATTAATAGCTGTTATTGGTAAATTTAGTTTGTTGTTATACTATATTTACTTTCTCTTACTTTATATATCGAAATTATAGTGGATATACACGTTTTTGGGTCCCCTGTGTCCGAAAATCATGTTGCCGTGCTCACGTATCCGCGCGTGCGCTTGTGCACGTGTGTGCGTGTATGTGTGTGTCAACAGGATATCTCGAAAACAAAATGTCATAGATAATTGAAATTCTATATTTGAGTTTGTATCCATCCCCGCACGCGTCTGAAACAATTTTACTAAAATCGGGTAACCGAAAGTGCCACTTTCCTCTTGTCGTTGTTTGGTTTTTCACGATTTTCTCAAAATCGGCTGTAACGATTTTTTTTACATTTATTATATTTCTTAGACATTCAATGCCCTTTCATATAATTAACACGGTTTCTCAAAAAATTGGCCGTAAAATGAGTAACCGGACGTACTCTCGCCATTAACTATAAATAACATAACTATGAAACTGAAAGTCCTAGATGAATGGAAATTGATATTTGACATCCTAAGTACCCTTTTATGCTAAATTAAGAATTTGTTTAAAATCCAATAACCGGAAGTACAACTTCATTTCTATTAATGTTATGTATTTTTCGAATTATTGGTTTTTCGCGATTTTCTCAAAATTTTTTTAAAACTTATTACATTTCTTAACCATTTAAGTTTAGGTTATTCCACAGAAAGATTTCTGTAAATTAAGTAGCCGAAAGCACCTTCACCGCTAACTCCAAGTAAATAACTACGAAACTAAACGTCTTAGTTGAATGAAAATTTATATTTGTGGTTATAACTGCCTTTGTATATCAAATCAAGAATTTGGTCAAAATATAATAACCGGAAGTTCTACTTTATTTCTATCATTTTTAGATATTTTCCGAATTTCCGCAATTTTCTTGAATCAGCTCTAACGATTTTTTTAAAACTTAGTATATTTCTTAGCTACTTCATTTCATTTTATATGAACCAAGTAGTTTCTCTAACAAATTTCCTAAAGTCGAGTAACTAGAAGTACTTAAAGTATTAATTGTGAACAACATATCTCAAAAACCATCATATAAAAGTGACATTTTATATTTGTCTTTTATTATCCGCACATGAGACGCCAGGAATTTAGTTAAAATTGAATGACCGGAAGTATCACTTTATTCTTGGGATTTTTAAGCCTTTTTTGCGTTTTTCTCAAAAAAAGTTATAACATTTTTTTTGGACTTTTTACGGTTATTATGCTTTCAATGCCTTTCTACGTGAATTTAACAGTTTTTCTGAAAATATGCGTTGAAGCAAGTTATCGGATACATTTTCCGGAGTTAAACAACCTTTCGCGTGTCCAGTAACTTGGTTGGATGATCGTTATAATTATCGTTTCCAAAATAAACACAGATAATAATTTAATCATTTGTGGACACTATTTGCATATCTATGTGTGTAAGAGAAAGTCGTGTGTCGTCTCGCACCAGATTTTTTATTTTCGTTTAGTTGGTTTCTGTAAATCAGTTTATCTACGGAACCCTGTACTAACGAAGAAGTATCTAATATGCATATAATGTAAATACGTGCAATTGTAAGCTGCTTAGAAGTTAGACGTATATATCACAAAGACTATCCAAATCGTCACCCCTCAAACCATCGCACTTTCCAAATTATCGATCTGAGATTATGCAGCAAATATCCTGCAGTGACAGCAAAAAAGGGTTTGAGCACTCCGACTAGCACAGCAGCACTTCTCAAAAAGGTCGTGACTTTTTATATTTGATATATAGACAAGCTATGTCAGTTCTGTAAGTGGGCGCTCTAATAAGATGGAAATAATTAATATAAATGAGTACTGTAAGCATAACAGACGCGCTAGACACCCTATCATAGACTAAAGCTTGTATACATAGGTAAACGAGACACTAAGTCTGTAAAAAATTATATGATGCAATGTTTCGTCACGGTTTTTTAGATCATGAATTGAGTTTACTAAACTAAATAATGAAATTTATGCTTTACGGACTAAGTAGTTGTATTGATTGCTTGTAAATGCTAGAGATACTTAGACCCAGTAACCGTAAGTATTAATAACAACTTCCGATGGTTTCAGAATCGATAGGTGCTTCTCGCTAACAGAATTCGAATTTTGCTGCGGAATCAAACAGTATTAGTTAAATGTCATTGCTAATAAAATTATAGGACATCTAATCCTAAATTAAGATGCGAGATGCTGCAATTCAATTTATATAATTAGCAAACCGGCAATTTTAACAAGTTAAAAATATTTAGCTGATTATGTCACCTAAATATTGATCTTTATAAATAATAATAAATTTACACTAACACTAGTAGATAAAATAAATTCATGTAACTACAATCGAATGAAAAGAAACTGCGCTGTTTAGAATTTTAAGCTGAAAAGGGTTTTTTATACAGTAACACCGAAAAATTGGAAAAACCCAATTTAGATTGCGAAAACTTGTGAAAGCCAATATTAAATTCAAGTAGTTTGCATGTACTACCTTGAAATACCAATTTACTTAGTAGCAAATAATAATAGCTATCATTTAATGAACAGTAATACAGATTTTGTAATTAATATTTGCAACAATAAGTTGCCATGAAAGTGTTTGATATAAGGTTACAGAATTATAAATGTACTGGAGCTGAAGCAAGAGTATTAGTTGATGTTTAAATAAGTTTGAATGACAAACCGAAGAATCTAAAAACATAGAATGCTCTGAAAAAATTAACAGTTTATTTGGTATCTGATAAAATGTCTTCACGTATCAAAGGAGGACTAAATAAATAAATTTAAATCAAACATACAAAAGTCTTTCAATTTTTTTAAAGCAAAATTTCAAGTACAAATGAATGCAATCCTATTATTACAGAATAGTACAAAAGTACAAATCAGTTACTAAACAAAATTAGACTGATACATAAGTAGCACTAATTAAAATGTAATTGTGTAGTATCATTATAAAATATGATTTGCCTTTCAGTATTTATAAAGTCTATTTCAACTTAAAAACAAAGTTTTGTATTAAAAGGTGGCCTTCCTTCTAGTTTATTGTGGATTTGCCTACATATGACAGTGTTCTGCACGCAGCATGCCAAAAATACGAAAAATCAGTTGTAAAAACGAGAAAACCCTATACTTGAGCTTGCAGTAGACTAACATTTTTTAGAAATTCGTCCTTCAGTAAACTTACAGTTGGTTTAATAGAATGTCCATAAGATGTTGTTAAAATGAACTATAAATTTACTGAAAGACAGTTTTGCGTCCAGCTGTTAACTAGCTTCAGATTTCTAATAAATGTTGTTCTACTGCAAGTTGAAGTATAGGGTTTTCTCATTTTTACAGTTGAGTTTTCGTATTTATTCGCGTGTGATGTGCAGAATACCGTTATAGGTAGGTAATTCCGTGATAAACTGAAAGCAGTATCTTTTAATATGAAAATCTGTGTTTAAATTGGAATAGACTTTTGTCTCATCCACAGTTTCTGATAAAAATTCTAAACTATTTCATACGAATCGCAGAAAATGAATATTCAGGTTTGGTTAATTACAAACAACATTGAATCGCATATTACTTTGCGTAATGAAGTTTCAAAGAACTGTAGATTTGAAAGCACAAAATGGCAAAAATTTAATGCAAGGTATTGGTGGTAAATTAAACAAAACTGTGAGATAGGAATTTGAATTTCTACATTTGGGAGTATTTGTAGAAATAGTTTCGGTCAAAAATTCTGAACAAAATGATGATCCCAAAAAATGACTTCCTTTATTACACTGTAATAAAACTCACATTATTTAATTATTTATTTCGACTAGCTAATTTATTTAAAATTTACAACTAATTACAATTTAATGCTTAGGTTTAAATTTACTTCTAGCACAATTTTTTTTCAGTATCCCAATCCACCAATTTGAATTTCAGAATTTACTTATTAAGCTGTGGTTTATCTATTTATATCTAAACTATAACTTCTAGAATATTCCACAGAAATCAAGATAGCATAACTCATATAAACTGGCAATTTGATATAGGGCATGACTCATCACGGCGAAATCCCTTAACAAATGTTATTGCTAATTTTAATACACTGCTCCCCCCTTAAAGCTGGAATATTGCACAACAGCGACACGGGTCTGCGTAGTTGGTATGTTTCTACTTCAATTATTGGAGGATCTAAAATGAAATTTGCAATAAAAGCCATTGGCAGTTAACGTTTCTTCATCGGGAGGCCTTCTATTGAATTGTTAATACATATCAGAATCTGGATACGTGTGCCTCAATCATGTTGCCCACCACTCGCCAATTAGGCTGGTCAAGCTCATAGGCGATCTTAAGTATGGTTAACTTTCTGTCATTTTTGGTACAAAGTTACTTCCTGAGGCTCCACTACGTTTTCGATAGGTCTTTAAAACGTGTATGTGATGTAACCGTACTGTCGTAATGAAGTAGTACATGCTTCTCATGCACCTGCAACTTTTGGTCCCTGCCACCATATCGATTATTAAATTGAGCACCAATATCAGCGATCGGCAAATCTTTTACTACACAATCAATGGAAGAGTACTATTCGGATACGTCAAGGTGATTTAAGTACTGTTCTATAACAATAGCGATTCGGGCTTTAAGGAATCTAAAAAAGATGCAATTAAATCTGCAAATAACAGTCATTTACTTTTGACTTCCACATCTCTACTTCGATATGGTACGCCCTTTGTTTAACGATACGGAACTAACATATTCATGACCACCATTGTAAGTTTTGCTTTGGTAGCTTTCCAATCATGTGTATTACAGAGTTTGCTCATACTGTAACTTCCTAGGATCATTGTAGTTAGGGTCGTAGGTCTCGGCGTCATTCTGGCCGGTGTAAATACGCCGGTTGAAATTCTCTAGCCTTAAAATTTACACCATATTGGACATTTATTCAGTTATTAGCAATCAAATATTACCGCGTATTCTCTCATGTATAGAGTTTAGCTTCCCCTGAATGTTCCGAAATTTTTCTCTTCTCCGGATCTACAATTGAACTCCAGATTACATGTAGTTTGATCTCACGCCCCGTTGTCTCGTGTACAACCAGTCTATGCACTATTAGAAACAAATGTAAGCGCTGATCCTAGTTTGACTTCTATCCATCGCCATTCCATTTGAATGCGGATGAAAAGCAACAGCCTTAGCACTGGCTGGAATGCAATATCAATTTCAATTCCAAAACGGTCAAAGCACTCCTTCGGCAATGTCTTCGCTACTGTAAATGCTTCTTAATTTGGTTGAGCGTATTTCTCGGCCCACTTGTCACAAGCGCGTTTAACGTTACGCCGTACAACGATGCTGATGTCCCGCTAGCTTTTCGGAGGAGGAGTGCCTGCGAGAAATTACACCAGCACGTCCGCGCTCTAAGGAAAACGCTGGAAATACATACAAAGATTTGAAGTTTAGAGGGGGGGCCACTGCTGCTTGTTGGCCGTATTCTAAATCGAACTGTCCTTCAGAACAGAAAAACGGTTCCGTGACCTATAACTGTGTTGTCCCGGGTTTACCTCTTGCCCAAATATTAATGTAAATTAAAGACCCTGGCTAGAGGGGGGGGGGTACCTTAACCAACACATATCCCCTGAAATACAAAGTAATAACAGTTAAGCTATTCTAAGTTCAAAATGAAAGTCTAATTGAGTAATAACTATTTATCTATGTCTAAAGAAATGGCTTATTTAGCATACACAACAACAACAGGACACACAATGTTACAAGTAAACTTCTCTGGCTGTTGAATGTGGGTTAATTCAAGAGGTACGGGAAAGACTAATCAATCTACTATAAACTAAAATTATCGTCTAAATATACTAGTCACAGTAAATGCAGGAATTATGTATTGTCAGGCTCCCCTCGCAACTGTAAGGTTTAAGCTGGGCTCTACAATAGTTGGCAGCCGGGATTATAAGTTAAACTGAATTGTCGCCGATATACGTTGATATTTCACATACACCCTTTACAGGCAAACAACAGGGAAGCAAATACAATATAATAGTCTTAGACGATGCTTAACCGGTCTATTCGCTTGCCTACAACCAAAATCGTCAGTCGTGATTCTTATAGGTTCCTGCACTCGAAGATGGACTCACATCTCCAAAGAAGCTGCGAACAGGGTGGAGAAAGGCAGGTAATTCCCCAGAAACCCGCTATTCGAGTTCTCACACCTGGTATTCCGCCACACGTACACCTGCAGAAACCTCATACTTACACGGCCGATTCTTTCATGTACAACTTACGCGCGTTTGACTGCCACAATGCGGTGGTCTCGCGACGAGTTAATACCAATTATACACCGTCGAAATCCACAGGAGTGAAAATCGCCTATATCTGTCAATTTACTTTATTAAATAATTTTCAATCGTCACGGAGAGTAGAAAAACTCGTCTCTCGTGTTTTATCCGACAAAAATCTATTTATTTTTTGTCGTCCTGCCAACTACGCAATTACTGCGAATGTACATTGGTAAATTTAAAATTTTTTGTTTATTATGCGCGGAACGCCAGCAAAACCTGACAGACTTGCTAAAATAATCCATCGCTATCAAGATGTATTCATTTTCTACTTTGTTTCCGAAAACGATATCAATGACAACCTTTTCAGACGATATTCCTTCTCATCGGTGATTTCAAGTGAATTATTTCCCGAAACGCATGTTCCATACTTTTGGTGCAATTATTTAACGTCTTCGTTGCAGTTTACCCAATAAAATCGTTCGATAAGCCTTTCCAGTGCATTTTTCACACTCATACGCCCTCCTGATGGATCATCATTCAGTCCCACAAAATCTCTATCACTATATTCTTAGGAATTATCATTTGCATCCGTTTTTCAGTTCAATTTTCATTCTCAGAATCTGCAAGCAATCCTATTAAGCACAGTATGCTTTTGAGATAGTTTTAAATGAGCTCATTTCTTCTCATGAAAGCCTTTGAGCATCATTAGAGTCTCATAGAAGTAGCTTTAATATACTTCATTTTAGATTCCTGACTATGGTGTTCTTCAGTTTTTAATTCCAACCGAGAGTAGAGAGTAGTGGTTGCAGACATCTGGACAAGGCACGTCGATAAAGCACCCGTATTTCGATGATTTCTTCCGGCATGGTGTTCTATATTGAATTCGTATTCTTCCAATTTGACTTTCTAGATTCCTAAACTGTAGTAGCCATTTCAATATTGCATGATCAATCCTCAGCAAGAATTTCCGCCAATAAATATATTTGTAAATGTTCAATTGACTTTGCCGGGCAACACAGAAGTTCCTTTCAGACTTTGATGGAACCTTACTAAAATATTCAGTTAATTTCTCCTGTACATCCTTCACCTTCAACAACACAGCTTCGATACTGACATGGCTTGCATCTGTGTCAACATAAATTTGCCCTCCATTCTACAATAACTAAGCACAGGTACAGGGGCAACTCGCCTCTTTAACATTTCAAGATACCCCTGAAAGTTGATGCTCCTTAAATAGGTGTGATGTTATTCGAAAAGTTTTGTAAGTTTACCAAATCTCATTTTACATCACATTGACTAAATAATGAATTTTAATTTAATGTTAATTTATACACAAGCTGTC
Organism: Phrixothrix hirtus; assembly: GCA_024586415.1. Lineage (NCBI taxonomy): Eukaryota > Metazoa > Arthropoda > Insecta > Coleoptera > Phengodidae > Phrixothrix > Phrixothrix hirtus. Next base: position 9,400 of record JAHWXV010022478.1, read on the forward strand.
CCACCGCTATGGGTTAAAAGTATCTAAAAAACTAATAGAGGGATTAAACTCAAATTTTGGTAAATTATCTTGTATTACCTGTTCTATCTATTAAAAATATTTTTAAGATAGCAGCACTTACGGTAATACCGGAAATTGGCCTTAACTTCGTTATTTTAAACAGACTGTCTATATTTTTATTTCCTATTATAAATCTACATCAAATTTAATATAACTTTTATCTAAAAGATATTTACATAACTTTTATAGTTTCCGAGAAAAAATTATTTTCGTTTCTCAAAGACCAAAATAGATGCTTCAATAATAGCGAATTGCTCTAAACTGGAAAGAGATACAATTATGAAACATTTAACAAAAAAATAAGCCATACCATTGCATAACTAACTTCGTAAAAATTCGTTGCAGGGGAAAACTATCCGAAAATTGCCAAAAAGGTAATTTCTTTAAATCGGACTTGTATGTTTTTGTTATTGTGTTCGATATAGAATTAAATTCTCTTTAAATCCATATAAGGTAATCTCTATACCTAAATGCGTAAAGAATAACAACGCAGTTAGGGCGTTTTATGTTACCAACGACGGTACTGACGTAAAATGTAACGTAAGTGTTGTATCAAGGCCCGGATCAATTGGTTATGTTTCAATATATTGTCAGGCGTAAAAACCAAGTCACTCTGGACAAGGCTAACAATGGACGAGCGATTAAAAAATGAGCGGTAGTAAGAAAAGAGAGGTCACTAGGGTCCGCTGAAAATGCGGTCAACGGTCTTGAATTTAGAATTGCCTCGATGCGAGCGAGTAAGGTAAAAAATTGAGGTAGGGTAGGGTAGAACACGAGTGAGGTGAAACATCACACTTTTGACTAAACTTTCCCAGAGTCCACCTTGGTGTGGACTAGCTAGTGGTAGAAAATGAAAGACAATATTGTGTGGAACAGCGTAGGCAAGGAAAGATTCTTGCACGTTGCTATCAGCCAAAAAGGTTTTTAGAGTTCGCTTCATTTCGGCGCTTGCCCCAACGAAATTGGTGCCGCGGGTAACCCTCCCAAAATTCAGTAGTGGATAAATCTAGAACGGGTTCAAGATGGGTAGCCTTAGTGGCAAAACAAACCAGACGCATAAATAGGCCTTGATGACTAGTTGTTTGCAATAAGATGACACTTTCACTTGGAATGGACCAGCGTAATCCATGCCAATGTGATAAAATGGAGGTGATGAATTTACAAGTGATGCGGGTAAATCACCCATGAGAGGAGCAATACTTGAGGGTTTAGCTCGGAAGCATCTAACGCATTTGAATATACGAAAGCGTATCAATTGTCGAAGGTGAACTATCCAAAATTTCTGATTTAGAGTCGATTGTAAAAGAGTGGGACTGCAATGGACATACCACAAATGGTAGTAATCAATGAGAAAATGAGCCAAGTGGTGGTTCTTAGGAAGTAAAATTGGATATTTTGAAGCATGGTCAATGTTAGAGCTTTTAAGTCCTCCTCCTACTCTGAGAAGCCCATTATATAGGAAGGGTAACAATTTTCGAATAAGTTTACTACATGGTTTGCCAACACTAATGTTTTTTATCTGATTAGCACACGACAACGACTGAATATATTTACAAATTGCGAGCTGAGCAGCATTATAACCACTAAGAGACGACGAATGGCGAGAAGGTAGCCCGAGACCGAAATATGGACAACACAATGCGAACTACAAGCGGCCAAGATGAGATGTGGTTAAACAAATCGACAAAAGGGATTGTAGGCAATACTATTACAAAGTGAGGAGTTGAGTTTGAGATAATTTTGATTAATAACAGGTGAAGTGGATTCTAATGGACAAAGGTCTTGAGGTTGCGAAAGCTACGGAAGTCCATTCCACCAGAACTCATTGTTCGTCAAACATGCTGGCAGATAGTGACGTGATGGTCAGTCGGCAGCGTTTCTTCCCGAAGAAACATGATGCCACGACAACGGTTGCGTATGATCTTGGATAAATGAAACTCGGTTAGCTACAAATATATTTAGCTTGGGAAGTGTAGTTTAAATTCATGCCAAAACGATAGTAGAATTACACAATAGATAGATGGATTTCAAGTCTAGCGGAATAGTCAATAATTTTAATGCAGTATGAATTAGAGAGCTCAATAAATGAGCGCTTAGTAGCTCCAAGCGAGGAAGAGAAATTTTTCTCAGAGGTGTAACACGAGTTTTACTTAGTAGTAAAGAGACCAAGGTTCTTTCACCTAATTGTGAACAAAGATAAATGACCGCTGCGAAGCCGTTTTGTAAGGCGTCGCAAAACCCATTGAGTTGTTAACTCGCTGAGGAAATTAGAGCAAGACGAGGAATAGAGAATTCATTGGTTGCATTCACCGAGTGACTAAATTCTTGCCATGCAGGAACAAGATCTTTCGGAATGGGATCATCCCAACCTATAGATTGCAACAACAATTGTTGCATAAAATATTTGACCAACATAACTTAGGGTGCTAAAGAACCTTGAGGATCGTATATATGGGCGATATACGACAAAATATTGCGTTTGATCAATGGCGTAGTTAACAGATATTTCCAGGGAGGAAATCAAACAAGAAAATTGTCTGTGGAAGGATTCTAACCAATTCCAAGAATCGTTGTTGACGCTGTCTTGGAGAAAGATGAAGGCGAAAGAAGTTTATGATGCTCTATTGGAACATTTTGCAATAGATCTGGGGAGTTGCTTTTTAGTTCAAAACATACCCGAGAGAGAAGATTAATTAATTCTGTTTTGATAGAGATGGCTTCCTCGATAGTAGAAGCTCTGGCAACTATATCGTCAACAAAAGTGTTTTCTTCTAAGAGTTTGGAAGTGAGAGGAAAGTCTTTTCCTTCGTCCAAAACTAGTTGTTTCAGCGTTCGAAGAGCTAGAAAGAGTGAAGAGGTTACACTAAAAGCGACTGTTGTCGAAACATAAGCTTGCAGTGCATCCGAAGGTGACTCACGCCACAAAATACATTGAACAGATTGGTCTGCAGGATAAATCTCTATTTGGCGATACATTTGCTTAATGTCGCAACAAAAAAATAGAGGATATTGACGAAATAGAATCGCAATGTCCATAATAAAGGTTTGCAATTTTGGTCCAGCATACAATAAACTGTTGAGGGACTTCCCAGAGGTGGAAGGAGCACTTGCGTTAAAAACAACTTGAAGTTTGGAGATTTGATCATGTGCCTTGAAAACGCCATGATGAGGAATATAATAGCTACGTTACATGTCCTCAGTAAGAGATTTCATGTGGCCCAAATGGAGATATTCATTCATGAATGAAAAATATTTGACCTTCAAATCTGGGTTTCTGGTAAATTTATGTTCCAAAGATAGGAAACAACGAAAGGTAAATCAAATGATTCACCTATATCATAAATTGAGTCGGACTTGAAAGGAAGGCGTACTTGGTAACGCCCACTTTTGTTTCTAGTTGTTGTTGAACAATAAAATTCTTTGCAAAATTTGTCTTCGTTATACATAATTGGCTCGGAGGGTGGTTCTTCTAATGCACAAAATTTTTGCACTTGATGCGACAGACTATCTTCCAAAGAAACGTTTAAGGACAAAAACGGAGAAATGTTATTAACTAAGTTGTTAACAAGAGGCAGTATTGAGGGAGCAGAACCTATTACAACAAAACCAAAGACTGTTTAGATTATGGAAGGAAGGTGAAAATGGCAGCAGAAAGATCTGCGCCTAAAAGAACATCAACCGGTGGCGGGGTATCAAAAGTAGGGTCTGCTAAAACAATATTCGAGAGATGTTGTCTCACATTGGACCAAACTTGAAAACGAGGAAGAGGAGTGGTAATTTTATTTGAAATAAGAAATTAATGTGCTTTGGATATAACTTGTCCAAAGATCGAGCAAACTTGCATGGAGCAAATTCCATTGCAATTGGTCGGCATTTGACCAATTCCAGAAATGCAAGAAAATACAAGACTTGCTGTATCAATAACTGCCTTTCGAACCACATATTGAGTATCCGAAATCTTTAAACATACTAGAGCAGTTGGAAGTAAGACATTAGTATTGTCTTGATGTCTAATAAACAAAGAGGTAGGGTTACTTGGTGCATTTTCAACAGATGCAACATTCGATTCAATAACCTTTGAAACAAGAGAGGGGTTTTTGAGCGATTTGGGTGTTGATTCAAAATGGAGCAAAGAATGATGTTTCATTGAACATATAGAGCATGTAAATTTTGACTTACATATCGAAACAAAATCATTTCCCAAACAATTGATACACAGTTTTGACTGCTTAAACAATTCAAAACGTTGTTTAGGATCTTTCTTCAGCAGTACCTGACACAGAGATGGTTTGTGATTGCCTGTTTGACAAAATTGACAATAAGCGGTTTGTAAAATCATGGTTGATACAGGTTTTGTCTTTAATGGCGGTTTGCCTTGAATTTTATCTTTTGGCTGGTTAGTCGAGATTACTTGAAGCGATTCCACGTTTTCTCCAAATAAAGCTTGCCTTTCAATAAAGAAAATGACAGATTCCGGTGTAGGAAAAGCTACGGACATTTTTTTTGAAGTTCTAAACGAGAGGATAACATTTTTCAAACTTGGTCAAAATAAAAGTGGTGAAAAACGTTTTGTAAACATCTGCATTGGAAATGGATTCTAAAGAACTAAAATGCACATTATATTGAGCCAAGAAGGTTCTAATTGAGGTTACAGAATGAGATCAATTTGATGTAATTTTAAAAGGTTTTCACAGTGTATTGTGATTTGCCGTCTTGGATTAAAATATCTTTTTTGTAAAAGACCTAAAGCTATTTTATAGTTTTACTCAGTCAGAGCCAAATGATCGACAACTAATAACCCATCTTCCTCTAATAAAGATAGCAAATATTGAAATTTATTTAGAGGGGTTAACTCTGGATTTTCGTCAATAGTGCAACGAAATTTTGCAAAAAAGGGAGTGCAATTACTGAATTTTCCATCAAATTTAGCAATATCCAGTTTGGGCAAAACAATATTTGGTTTGATGCCAATTTGCGGTTTTACATCGCTTTGAGGCTTGCTCCGCAATTTTCTAAGGATTTTAAGATGCAAACTTTGAATCGCTCTAATATATTCAGGTAAGCCTTTTTCAGAAAGACCTTCAGGCAGTTCCTCGATTGACTCATAAGATCTATTTTAGCCATAAAATGTTCATAAGCTGATTGCAAATGAAGCTTCAAAATTTGATTATTTTTTGGGCCACCCTGTACAATTTGAGAATCTATTTTCTCAAATGTATCTCGAGTACGCTTAATTAGCCTATTAAAAACTGAAAGAGATCGCCATGGATTATAACTCAGTAGCAAAGCGGTAGAGTAGGTGGGGTATGGTGTAACCGGAGTAGGTATAAAGTTGTCCAGAAAAATACTTCTCAGTTGTTCTTCTCTCAATTCTGCGAAAGTCCAAGTCGGCTCACGGTTCCAACAAATAGAATAAAGCAAAGTAAAGAGCAAATAGGGCGCCAGTCGTTCACTTTAAAAATAATCACAAAGAACACCCGAACGACAAGCTGTCCTCTTATGATAAATTTACTTACAACACGAACTCGGCCTCTGGAACAGTAGACCTAAGAAAACCTAAAGAAAAGAAAATTAGCGAAGAAAGGAATTTCGGTGAAATTATAACAAGATAACTTAAGAAGTAATCAGGTATTTATTCAGGTACCCATAAGGTTATTCGTCAGACATAATAACGTTAATTAGCAACAAGATAATAGGAACAAAAAATATAACATAAAAAAATAACGATAAACAATTTATGTCCTGTTTAGGGACGCATTGACAATCAAACAAGATAAGTGAAATCCTTTTTATAGATCAAAGCTAACCTAGAATTATTCGACGGTACCTCGTATATAGCGAGTATATTACAACACTAACTCAACTCTAAATAGTTTAGCATCAGC
>JAHWXV010022492.1:0-20691 GCA_024586415.1 Phrixothrix hirtus
TTTGCATGTTAATGAGAAAATGTATTGTACATTTGTGGATTTAGAGAAAGCGTATGATAGTGTGAATAGATGCAAGTTATGGGCAACTCTGACGGAGTATCGTGTAAAGGGAGAACTACTGAATGCAATAAAATCAATGTATGGCGGAAGCAGAGCGTGCGTGAGAGTGAACGGTGCGGTTAGTGAGTACTTTGAGATTGAGCAGGGTGTGAGACAAGGATGTGTGATGTCTGCTTGGTTGTTTAATATATTTATTGATAAATGCGTGAGAAGTGCATGTGAGGACTTTATTGGTATAATTATAGGCAGCGAAGATGTAAAAGTGTTGATATGTGTAGATGATGCAGTACTAGTAGCTAAAAGTATGAGCCAAATGCGACGAATGTTGAACAAATGTGTAGAAGTGTATGAAAGAATGGATTTGGGAATCAATAGTGGCGAAGCAAAAGTAATGCTTTTCAATTGGAAAGATGAAAAGGAAATATGTCAGCTGATATTGGGTAATGAAACAATTGAGCAAGTGGACAAGTTCGTTTACCTTGGCAGAATGTTTATAAATGATGGGCCAGTAGGTAGTGGATGCAAGCAGGAGAATAATTGGCAGCCTTTGGTCAGTAACCAAGAGTGAGCAGTAAAGTATGGAAGCAAAGAAGGCTGGGTACAATAGTGTATTTGTTCCAACTGTTTTCTATGGCAGTGAGACCTGGGTATATCAGAAGAAGCATATGAGTAAGATAAACGCCGTAAGTATGAGGTCCCTAAGAGCTTCAGATGGAAAAACGGGGTAAGGGTAAGGAATGAATGGGTGGTGGAGACGTGCCAGGTGAAGGAAACACTGTCTAAACTGTATGAAAAAAGTGCGTTAAGATGGTTTGGACGTATGGAACGAATGAGTAATGAACGATTAACAAAGAGAATATATGAGGCAGGTATAAATGGTGAACTAGCTAAGGGTAGTCCGAGAAAGACGTGGCTGAATATGATTGAAGAAATTGTAGAAGGAAAGAGAATAAAGAGCACAAAGAATAGGAGAGCGTGCTTAAAGACGTTATATGAATTTAATGGATACAAAAGAAGTGTGTAAGGACAGAAAGGGATGTTGCAAAATAGTGAATGGGTGATAGTAGAGATAATAGCATTGGTGTGTACTAGTGGAATGGTCTGGATACTGTATAGTGCTGGGGGTTGTGGTGATGGGTGGTGGTAGCGATATAGGTGAGAGGAGGTTGGTGCATGTGTGCATACAGTGGTTGAGAAGATGGAGGCTCGGTATTAGCTTTTACCTACCCCGCTAAGGGAATGGCATGATTGGTAGTAGAAGTAGAATACGTGATAAATACGATTATTTACGAATGGCATGTACTTATTTCATTTAAACTAAATAAGGTCCATGTAAATTTGGAAAAGTTTGGTAATTTAAACGTTTTATTTCAAAATGGTATGATTATGCCTTACGGTTTGTTTCTACATTCCGACCCTTGTTTATACGTGTCTCGCAAGGGATATAAAATTGCACTTCAATTTTTGGTACTGTTATTTCCTATTTCCTAGTATATGATATTATGACTTTGCCTAACAGAAATAAAGCTTTTTGTAAGCATATAGTATGTATTTGCAGTGCGTAACATTTTTATTGCACGTACTCAGTTTTAGGTACGGTTAGAGGCCTAGAAAGATACTCATACTTTGCCGATTAGGGTGGAACTATATCTTTTTTCTTTGGTGAGAACATTTCACTGGCGCCGTTCTTAATCAAATATACTTGCTCTTCTCTTATTAGATACTGTTCAAATATTTATGGAGTAAGTTAGGCGTAGTACCCACACCCATCTTCCGGACTAAACCAACAGAGCTAGATATGTACGATTTAGATATTCCAATTATCTCTGAATGGTTCTTTTGATGTATCCTTATAAGTGTCGCAAGTGTTTCAGGATTTTTTCAAATTCTAATATTAAACAATTTTTTCAGCGTAACACATATTATCTGGAATGCACGACATTTTTGGATTTTGAGATGAGTTGTTCATAATTAGTACATTAAGTTCTCCCGCTTACTAGGTTTTCGGAAATTTATTAGAGAAACTGCTTCGCTCTATAAGTCGGAATGAAATAGTTAAGAAATATACTAAGCCTTAAGAAAAGTGTTACAGATGATTTCAAGAATATCACGAAAAGTGGAAATTGGGAAAATATCTAAAAATGACAGAAATAAAGTGGAAATTCCGGTTATTCGATTTTAACCAAATTCCTGATTTGGAATAGCAATACAGCTATAACTACAAATATAAATTTTCATTCAGCTAGGGCTTTTAGTTTCATAGTTATTTTATTTAGAGTTAACGGTGAAGGTACGTCCGATTACTCATGTAAGATAGAACAACATCTCTTAGAGCTGAGTCCCAGACGATTACCTTGATCCTGAGAGTCTTAACCCCTACCCTCCCGGTTGGTGTAGTGCCAGTCGGCAGATCAACCAGACCCCCCCCCCTGTTAAAGAGTAAGTTAACTCCGCCCTAAATATCAATATTGATTCAACCTCACTCATCACAAAGTATCCACAATTACAAACGCACACTAGCATATTCACACACAAACACATGCATACATACACACACGCAAACACATACATATATACACACACGCAAACACAAACATACGTACACATACACGCGCGGGCGCCCATACAAACACACGCAGGCACGCACGCACGCCCACACGTACGCGCGCGTACACGCGTACGCACACGCACACGCACACGCACACGCACACCCACACTCACACGCACACGTACACGCACACCCACACTCACACGGACACGCACACGCACACGCACACGCACACGCACACACATATAAACATAAACACTACACATAATACAACCAGCGGCTTCTAAAAACACAACGAGACAAATATACCTTCCTCATCCTTCAATTCCCTCGATCAACTCTCAGGAAAAGTGATGCCTGAATTCGCGGAAAACACCGTCTACGCCCATAAAACAGGACTATCCATAGCTATCCAAGCTTTATGGAATTTACTCGTATAACCAATCCAGACATCATACGTTGTACCCCACACAGACATCGACAAATGCCAACACCCAACTGATAAATGTCATCTCAACCACCCAAACCCTGGCACAAGACGAACCAATGACTTTTGACACCACCGATGATTACCAAACGTCGTAAACGGAAAACCATTTTAAAGGCCGAAGAACCGGCACCAAAACTACCAATCAAAAACCGATTCCAACCGCTCGCGGAGGATGACTAAGTAACGCAAAGACATTAATAGACGTCATTATGGGACTGTTAAACACTGGAACGGACTCATAAACCAAAAACCAGAACTGCAGCACTTTCTGGGAAATCATGATATCGACGTTATGCTAATAAACGGAACAAATCTAAAAGACACAGACGATACCAGAATTTTAAATTACACGTCTCATAGGAAAGGGCGATCACAAAGACGACTAGGGGGAAACATAGTCTTCATAAAATCATCAATAAAACATCATCGAATCAACCTAGCTGATACACAAAATTTAGAATACGTTTAGATAAAAACTCTGAAAAACATCACGGACTACTATAGCTAATTTCGGCACGACACGAAGACTAAAAACGGAAAACCTAGAACTCATCATGACCTATCGTACAGACAATTATGGCAGGAGATCTAAACGCAAAACACTTAACCTGATACCGTAGACAAGGCAACGTAAACGGTAGACTACTCTACCACTTAGCTCAGACTCGACAATTAACAGTCGACGCCCCAACTGAAGTAATTCACTACCGGAAACAGTTGACATAATAATAACCAAAAACCTAACACTACTCTATACCATGACAGTACTCAACGAACTATACTTGGACTACAACCCCATTCTCGTCAGCCTGGGGGAGATGGTGCGCAGCCACATATTCTCGACTGCATTCAAACAACACCTGCCCCACACCATGGAGAAAATACCTATAATTAACACAATAGCAGAACTACATAGCGTAGTTGAGAATGGCTAACTTACAGTACCAAAACATCCATTAAGTATGCTGAAAATCCTCGACCACCGTTTCACCTTCAAAAACACGTTAACAAAACACCTCCAAAACCGATAAAGCACAAAAACCGAGCAAGGTGACAGTACTAAAGAAGACTTATCCTACAAGACAAACTGACGGCAAACAGTCTAGTAACTGAAACAGATTAGCTCTCCGTGAATACGAACAGAAAACATGGAACTACACACTGAACGCCATCCCCAAAAAGAAGAGAACCTCTGGCGACTAGTTAAAAAACTGAAACTAAAGTCGATGACGATACCACCAATTCACGGCCTATACGGACGAAGACATAGCGGAGGACTTCGCCGCATTACTAGAAAGGCAATATGGCCTTGACTACACTGGCCCTGATCTATACCACGTAGATGCAGTACAATCTGAGGTAAATAGATGATTAAGACAAACAGACTACACGAAAATACGCCCAGCAACCATCAAGGAGGTACTGCAGACTATCAGACAAGCAAAACCAAACAAAGCCCCAGGACAAGACGAAACACCTATTAAAGCCCTAAAAAATGTTTCTGGCCAAAGCCCTGGCTGCACTGACGATATTTATTAATGTGACACTGAGACACTACCTCGGCGCCTGGAAGAAGGCAAACACCGTAATTATCCGGAAAAATGAAAACCAACGTACGTTCCCACAGGACTACGGACCCATTAGCTTGCTACCGACCATGGTAAAAATCAATGAAACAATAATGCTAAAACGACTTAACGATAACGTAGACGACGGTTACCTATTACGTAACGAACAATTTGGTTTCAAAACAGGACATTAGATGACACGCCAAGTACACGAATAGCTGACAAGATCACAATCGCCTACAACCGATACCAATATATAGGGACTAGCTTCCTTCACCTAGTAAAGGCCTTCGACAAAGTTTGGCATCACGGACTACTCTATAAATTAATACGTACAATATACCACTGGCCATGGCAACTAATTAATTGCTTCCTACGAGGACGGACATTTAATGTAAAACTAGACCATACGAGGTCGCGGCATGCCCACTGGAGGGCGGGGTCCCACAGTGACCACCCCTCTCTCTAGTATTTTTCAACCTTTACATACGAAACATGCCGAAAAGAGCTAACATAGACATCGCACTCTACGTTGACGACGCGACACTACTCTCGACTATCACAGAGGCGCGCATAATCGAAACTAGATTGCAAAACATGGCACATCAAGATAAACGCAGACAGTAGCAGTCTACTTTACGAAAAGACACGACAGACCGACAAAACAACTAACAATAGACGACACTGATATACCCTGGAAGGATAACAACATGTACCTAGGACTAACGCTAGACCGCAAATTACTTTGGGGGTTTGGGCATAATGACTAAACATAGACCGATACTGTCACGACAAAGCCACCTCGAATCTTACAATAAAATTAAACTATACACGACGATAATTAGACCCCTAGCATTATATGCTGCACCTGTGTGGGGCTACACTGCACCAACACATATAAACAAATTTCAGATAATTCAGGTTCGGGCTTTAAGAATTGTCATTGATGTCACGTAGTTGATACTCAACCACGACCTTCATAAGGATACTGACTTCCCATAGATCTCAGAGTTAATCACACAAGACACCAAAGAATTAGCAAAACAGTGTACACACGAAAACACACTTATCAAACTTTTGGCCGCTTATGACTCCAAAATTTTTCGTCTCCCCGAAACACCCAAATACATACTTGAAGCCGATGACGACCAAGTAAATTCGTCGATACTCTAAGCCTATAAGGCGCTCTCCAACTGCCTCCTAAACAAGAACCGCATCTGCAGGGCGGAGGTAGGAACCTGTGGCTCGGTACTCTTATAACATTGAAATCATAGTAGTGTAGTAATATATGCCGCTGTTATAATGTTACACTCTATGTGCACATTCGGTTACTATGAACTATGAACTTTGTTAGCTTTAAGTAATTTAGGACTAAATTCTAGCATATGTTCGATACTATCGGATAGTCGAAAGTCATTGTTATCCGTACTCTTTATTTCACACTGTAAAGTATTATTATTTGCTTTCAAGCGAAAAGTTGTGTTATGTATTTTGAGAAATTTGTTTTTAATGCATTCGTGTATTTCGTTCATTTCATACATACGTGCGGAATATTAATTTTTTTAGTTTTCTTATCTTTATGATCAATATAGTACAGTTTATAATTTCCTGGAGCAATGTTGCGTATTGAGTTGCAACCATAAAATCCAACCAATCCTAACACGTATTTACATCTTGAATCCAATTCAATTCGCGGGTAAAAGTAGTAACTGGCTCTATTTCCTTCACCTTCTAAACTGAACGTTATCGACATACCGACTAAAGTATCCTTATTCAAACAATTTCTTTATATAGAAAATTTAAGCACAAATGACCGCATATTTTTGTATTGAAGTGTTGCTCTCTGTTATAATAATAATAGATTCTACATCCCCTAAAGTAGTTAATAATTTCTATTGGTGATGCGAGATTACCGAAGCTATCAAAATAAAATACGCTGTTCACCTTCTTCCGATAATATACCCAATGCGTACCTTTACCTCTTTGACCGTTTAAGTTTACTATTCCGCATTCGTGAATCTATACATTTTTGGGTAAGTTACCTCGCATAAATACACCTCGGAAATTTTTAACATTTTTTGCACTACTTTTTCAAGTCCAAGGCGATTAACGCTCTCTGGGGTAATTTTATTAGTTTTTGAACTGTTCTTGTTAGCTGGATTCAAATATAACCTACTTCCAACCATATAAGATTTCAAATAAATTCCATTACCTTCTCTCCGATTGAAATCTCTTCCATAGTTTTGTTATGTCTTTCACCCTCGTCCTGAAGTTTCCTAGCCGCGTTAGTTATACCTTAACGTCCTCCGGCGAGTGCCCCCGCTGCTGAAATACCCGCAATTAGAGATACTAGGAATGGAAGAAAGCCTGCTATTTTTGGTAACAGTATTATCCTGGGGATTTTAATTTTTCTTCTATCAGTTTTTATAGCAAAACGAGTTGTCTTAAGTGTGTGATTTATCAAATTAAGGAGACTACCTCCACCATTGCCTAAGTTGATTGAATTCTTTACTTTCTTAGATACGCTCTTGTTAAATCTAAGTTTTTTGTACTTAAGATACCTTTTTCTTTTTGTTCATCGCCTACTTTCTACCGTTTCACCACCTATTTTAAGAAATTTGAAGATGGCATTCCTAGTTTCCCTTTTGCTTTCATAGCCCTAGTTATAGTTAACGCAGCTACCTTCCCACCGATAGGATCTAAGTTTTAACACCCAAAACACGGCCTGCTTTATGTCTTTCACTTAAATCGTTACTATTACTATAAGCTATGTCGTGTTCTCTATAGGAAACATCCAAGGAGTTAATACTTTTGTCCCCGCGAAGAAGACGCTTCTATAACTTAGTACCAAGTCCACAGAATTGATTTCCAAGAATATGTAATACTTCAAATGGCAGCTTGTTTATAAGTGTATTTATAACACCTTCACATTTTCGGTATCTAATCATAATGAGCGTGCATATTCATATACATCAAGTATTTATAGTTTTTATCGAGGTCAAGTTTTAAAAACAATAACAAATAGTAGTTTCAGTTTTTTTAATTATTTACAAAAATACATTATAATTACATATTTTTCCAGTAGTAGGACTCTGTATTATTAAATATACACCCAAATAAAATAACCACTGCTTTGCCTAGTTTGAGAATTATCACTACGTGGATGATTAGGATTACGACAACGAATAGTTCAGTTCAATAATTAATAAATGCAAGAAAATATAACACTAATATATTGACAATAAGATGATGTGGAATACTACACAAAGTTAATACATGGATAACTATCCCTTGTTGACAGTCAAGGGAAGCGATAATTCACAATACAGCAATTAACAGGTTTAAGAATGAAATAAATATTAACATCAAATTACGTGACTAAAGTCTCGCGTGTTTATTCAATAAAGTCCTAACCACGAATGAATGCACTGTATACAACTAAAAATAAGTACTTACATGCGAATTGTGACTACTATATACACTTTATTTACACGAGAACGAATTGGTATTAATTACTATTACTACGGAACGGTTCTGAAAGGATTCGGTGATCCTGTGGATGCGGTGCGGCAGAGCTCGTGGGTTGGTTGAGCGTGGCGGGCTGACTACTGCCTGTTTCTATCTCCAGGCCATCTAATATAGTCCTTGTTTGGTTTTCCAATTGGCTAATGGGTTGTCCAATGGTAATCGGTCGGTCGTCTGAGGTGGGCATTCTTCCTGTCTCCAGGGCAGCGCATCGGTCGATCCCTTGGTTTTGTAGCATGATGAAAGCCTTTGACATGAACTTTTGCGAGCTCGCCATTTTCTCGTTCCACCCAGTAGACGTTCGGGCCGGCCTCTTCTATGATGCCCCTCGCTCCTAGCGTCGTTCCGTTTCGTGACGCCATCTCACGGTTAGTATCTGGTAGATGGTACAACTGGTAGGGCGTACTGGGCCCAATATCAATGTTGTTTGCGATGGATACTCCTAATCCGTTGTCCCAGCGAGATCTGCTGGTCTTGTTGCAGCTGGGCACTGCGTACCTTCTATTCGCTTGGTCGCCTTAGTTTGTAACCAAATAATGCTTCGCCCAGATTTAGGCCTGTGGCGACGTTGACGCGGCCGCGTAGATTGATCAGGCCCTCAGAATCAACTGGTCCCATTATGAAGCTCAGGGGTTTTGCTTCTGTAATGGTCTGATTGTTTTCTTTGGTTTGTTGTTGCGTCGCTCCACCTAGTTGGCCTGTTGATGGCATATGGTGGTCGTCTAATGTACACATTCTCAGTGTCGGATCGCGTCATCCCAAGTAATGGAAGTGAACCTGGGACCCGTTGTCGGTGATAATCAATTCTATGCAGCCAAATCGTTTAAATATGTTGTTCTACGAGGGAATTAGTACGTCCCTGGTCTCCGTACGACTTAGCGGGAAGGCATCCATCCAGAGGCTGAGTAGGTCTGTTGCTACAAGGATGAACCTATTATCGTTCGCAGTAATGGTATATGGCTCCATGATGTTTACCGAAGTAACTTTTCACGGTCTGGTAGGCGGGTGCGGTCGAAGCGGCGCCGTGTCCTGTGGCGCGACTTTCGTAGTGGACACCGTCGTGATAGGACGTGTTTGCGAGGTGAAAGTTTAGTTTAGTTATAGTTACATTGCAAGTAAACTAAATAAATTAAAATTAATCTGTTTGAGTTGAATAGTTTTCTAATTGTATTTGTCCTTAATTTCTGGTAAATCATTAATAATAAGACTCTGATAATTAATATAGTTTATTAAGTAACCAACGGAAAGTATTATTCATTTAATAGACAATATAACAATAAATACAAGGCCGAGTGTTCGGAGTGATAGCGGGGCTTACCTGCGCTTGCACTCGTGTGGCGTAGATAGCCATAACCCCCAAGGTGGGCTCGACGTCTGTGCTTGGAACCACCTGCGTCTCTAGAGCGAACGGCAGTGCTCATCTTCGGATCCGGGCTCCGTTAAGGACGTCAGTATCCAGACGCTGGGAAGTTGCAGCGAGGCTCTGCAAAACGTAATAAGGGTTAATCTCGCACTTTCTGGAATGCTAGATTTTATTAATACTTGCAAGGCTGGCGTTGAGAAGAAGTCTGGGGCCGTGAGGGGCGTCTCGGGCGTCCAGGTGGCACTGAAAGGAACTGGTAGCAATCACCGTATCTGCGGAAAGTAAATAGGCCCCTTCTGTCAGTTATGTGGTGGAGAGGGCGGTACGCGAATTCTTTAAACTGCAGCAGCCTGCTGCTCCGACTGCAACTTACAATATAGTGGCGGCGGCTCCACCTCCTGGGGGTGAAACTTATACGGCAACTGCACCTTCTGCCCTCAGAGAAGATTCAACGCAATTATTAAGCCAATAGACGAATCAAAGGTGTCCTCTTCGGAGGACGTTCCTGCAAATATTGATAAAAATCAGCTGATTGATGAAATTGGAAAGCAACGTACCTGCAGTTTGATGGGTAGCGTAGTGAGGACTGTCTTTCTTGTGGTGAAGCGGGGGGGGGGCAAACAGCAAACTGGGTACTGGAGGTACATACGGGGGTGCGGCAGGCTGTGCTATTTGCTGAGCGCCTTTATCTGGGATGGACGTCATGCAGAGTACGGAATGTTGTTAGAATGTCGCGATGCTACGACTGCCAGCGCTTCGGAAACGTCTCCAAATTCTGCAAGTCAGCAAAAATACGGCTACTGTGCGCACTCTGAGCATGAAAGTAAAGACTGCCCGTCGCGAGGAAGTGAAAATCTGTATAGGCGCGCGAACTGCCTCCATGTGGGGGCTAAGCCTGAGTTTTCTAATCACGATACCTCTGATTCTAACTGTCCACTATACCAACACCGGCTCCAGAACGAGGTGAACAACACAATTTATTCGATAAAATGATTGTTCTATCGAAAAATCTCAAGAATTCCCGAACATTTCATTAGAACTTTATCGATATGTCCTTGAACACGGCGCTGACATCATATTAATGCAGGAAACCAACATGGTTAAATTTAATGATAAGTATAAGCCACTGCCATTGAGTGGATACGTGTACCTGAAACATTGTGACCAAAAGCTCAATAACGTAGTTTTAGTTAAATACCATTTTTGTGACTGTGTTGTACTTCCAATTTTATGTAACAAAAACTTTTCTACTAGGTGCTTGACTATAAATAAAACAAACATTTACTGTGTGAATGTCTATTTATCTCTGTTTAGTAACCTTGTTGGTGAATTAAACCTTTTGAGCCAAATATTGGATAACCTAAATAATAAATTTGTGTTGATTTGTGGAAACTTTAACGCGCGCTCCGAGCTTTGGCACGATGTCATGACGAACCGGCGCGGCAGAATACTCGAGGAGTTCGTGGTCGGCGCGGACCTGGAAATTTTAAATGAGTATGGTATACCATTTACGTTCGAATCTGAATTGAGTGGTAATAACATTAACCTTACTATGATTCCGTACGCTCCGCCAGATATTGTGTTTGATTGGGATATTCTAACCGAAGTGCATCATTCGGGCCCCCCTGAAATCGTGAAACATTGCCCTATTGATAAATTGTAATCACCGAATGTTATAAATGACCTCGTTAAACTAAACAGTGACTTAAATTCGAATTATCACGTGCTTGAGCAACCTAGTGTTATAGACTGCGCTGTGCGTGGCCTGGCGCGGGGTACTCAAGAAATTGTCAACTCCGTGGCAATCCACCGGACACCGGATACCCAAGCAGGCCAGATTGGTGGATAGGGGAGGTGGAGACCGCCATGAGGAAATATCTAGAACACAAGAGGAACCTATATAAAAATGCGTTCAGTTGCTGGTAGTCAACCCAGAATCTCGGCTTTCCGTCTCTCTTCTGTATCATTGCAATCCTCAAACTGAATTTTGGTTTGCTGTACTATATGATGGCATTCGTTAGCATGTCTTCCACTTCTTGAAGGATAAGCTATTTTCTGGTGGCGGAACGGTACAGAGTCGTCTTTGAGAATAAAATCATGTATGGTAGACATAGTAGTTGTACATTCGCTGGTGTCGTTGGGGACACCCGGGAAGTCGTTCAACAGTCCACGGAAGGCATCTTCAGCGTCGTTGGAGAAGTTGTGTTTGACTTTGGCTCTGTCGATGGTATCGTTTACGGTGTCGATAGTGGACCCTTCCAATAGACGGTACGTTGGTCATGCTGATGGTAGTGTGTACATTTCCGATCGAAATCCACAATGGCTCTGTTATTTTTGAGCCACTCTTGGCCTAGTATTATGCGTACTTTGAGACTTTTCACCACATAGAACGTATCTTGGAGTTGGGTACCGTTGACCTCAAATCTTACTTAGTTTTGGCCTATTATGCGGATGTTGGCTTGTGGGCTAGCCATGTGAGCTACGTGGTCTACCGATGTCGTATGACTGCTTAACAACTCAACGATGAAGCTCTGGGTGGCTCAGGAGTCGAGCAGTGCCTTTCGGTTCAGTTACCAGGTTCATACGTCGGCTCTTGGGAGATCACCGTGCCTTCTGTCGCTAATGCCATGAACCGTGAGTAGATCGGTTAGAACGTGCCTGGTCGGGGGGCTGAACTGGTTATCTCGGCGCTTGCGGCGTTTCCTGATCTCTAGCTCTTCGCTACTGGACAATCCTTATGGTAGTGGTTCTTCGGACCGTATCGGTACGCTGAGAGGCCTTGCGGAGCTGTATTCAGAGCCGCCTCCTCGGTTTCCGGATTTTTTTTTCGCAGCTGATCTCTTCGAGAGGTTAAGATCGCTTGCGATTTTGCCGGCTAATTCTACGAAATCTATTAACGACTAGAACGTGCTGGTTCGCAGAAAAGTCCTTATTTCTGGTTTGAGTTGTATGATAAACAGTGGTAGTTCGGGCGTCGTTTTGATTGTTAATTGACGTGCCCGTTTGGCTTTAATTTACAATGATAATTTCCATAAAACGTTTATAACTGTTAAAAACGATTAAAATAATTCGAAACGTTTAAAATCCATCGATTTTACTGCTAGTAGTTTCACCTTTGACTTTAACCAAATTATGAGTAGTAATGACACTCTTAAGTAGATCATGGATAAGAAGCAGTTTTGATATGAGTGAGTAAATCTTCAATATCGGCCATGTTCTTTTTCCCTATACCTAGGGTAATGGAGTGGTGAAGGTCGTACCCGCGGTTTACCTCTACTTACATTCTTGGAAATTAAAGCCAAACGGGTGGGTCAGTTAAAAATCAGGACGACGCCCGATCTACCACTATTTATGACACAACTCAAACCAGTAATAAGGGCTTTTCTACGAAGCAGCACGTTCTAGTCGTTAATAAATTTCGTAGAATTAGCCCGCAAAATGGAAAGAAGCGAGGTGAGAGGAATTAGGAATTAAAACAGAGAAAATTTCTAGCATCAATTTAAGCTAAAGTTGAACTTTGAATTATTTAAAACATAGAAATTAAAAGTAGGTAAGAAATTCATTTGTAAACATATTGAAAGACCTCACGAAGCAAAAGAATCAGATCTAGATTAGAGAATTGTGTATAACGTTAAGTTTTTGTTTTTAATAAACATTCTGTTAAATGGTTTATTGCCCTTTAATTAGAGTCACGCTAATCACTTGAGTAAAACCTTGATGGTTGGAGTTCGAGATGAAAACGGATGTGCATCAGAAGACAACCAATGGTTATTCCAAAGCACATTCTTATTTTTAGAGTACTAAACCCATCATATGGTCCTTCGAACGAAAGGAGAGGCAGGAGAAAAGTTAAGCGAAGACGGAGACAGGAGCCACGAGCGACAAGCCAAGTAAGACATTCTAAAAATATTAAACTCACTGAACTCCACAAGGACTCAGGAGCCAAAACCTACAGGCAAGAAGCCGATAAGATTGAAGGTAAGAAAGTTTATATATATTATTAAACGAAATGCCAGCAGGAAGCATACAATTCAACCTACTAGCTGCAGAACAGCAGCAATTGGGGGAAGGAAATAAGAAGGAATTAATATATCCAAAGAAGGAGAGTTATCAAAGGAGGACTGTGTGAAGCGCATCCAAACATTTAATTAAAACAGAAGAAAAATGGGGACAATTTATAAAAAATGACGCTGAAATGCAAAAATCAGATCAAGTAAGTCATAATTATTTTATAGGCAAATTCAAAGAATAAGTACAGGCAAAATATGAAGAAACAAAAGAATTCCTTATAAAAATAATAAAAGGAAAAAGGGCTAAAACAGGGGAGAAAAACGAAGGAAATAAGACACTACGAATGTTTTAGCGAACATTGAAAATACATCAAGAGTTACTAGAAGACAGCGAAGGAAAAGGACAGGCATATTACGAATCACTACATGAAAATCTATCCAAAAAAGGGCACGCATTGAATGAGGAGAATCAGAACATAATGGAAAAAGAGGTCATACATATACTAGCGAAGCTAAAAGAAAAATGGCTATTCAAACAAAGTAAGGTAACGTTAAATTACCAGAAATTAAGATTCCTTTGTTTCAGAGACAACATTCCAACAATCATTTAAAAGATTAATAGATGAGAATCCCAGAATATCACAGGTAGAAAAAATGCAATATTTAAAAATGTACGTAAGAGGAGAGCCAAACAGCCTGATCCAGGCAATTATAAAGCAGCATGGAAAATACTGCGACAGAGGTATGAAAATAAAAGACTACTATTTTCAAAACTAGTAAACAGAATATTAAACTCACCGTCTATTACGGTTAAGTCAATTACAAAACTTAAACAAATTCATGATACAACAGTAGAATCTGTGAAAGTGTTATAAAATTTAGGAATAAAAACCAAAGAATGTGGGTTAATAGCCTCAAATAATTATGAATAAATGGGATGCGCAGAACAAAGAGGATATATGAGCAATTGGTAAGTAACCCAATGGAAATTCAAACTTTACAAGAAACAATACAATTTATGAGGAAAAGATTTCAAGCACTACAAGCATCAGCAGGACAAAGCAAGAGCAGAGATTTGGATATTACAAGCAAGGGCATGACATTGTAACATGCAAAGAATTTAGAAGCATAAATAACAC
Organism: Phrixothrix hirtus; assembly: GCA_024586415.1. Classification (NCBI taxonomy): domain Eukaryota; kingdom Metazoa; phylum Arthropoda; class Insecta; order Coleoptera; family Phengodidae; genus Phrixothrix; species Phrixothrix hirtus. The sequence continues at coordinate 14,704 of JAHWXV010022492.1, forward strand.
AGGAAGGGACAAAGCAGTGAGAAGAAAAGAATTATGTGAAAATTGTCTGAAACGCAGCAGCCAAAAGTTGTGTAACAATCAACCCAGATGTAGAATTTGTGGAAGAAGGCATCATACGTTAATACACATAGAAGCATACCAAGGTAATAGTACTAACAATAATTTCAGGATAGGAACGATGTACAAAAAACAGGAGCAAATTCCAGGTGAGAGAAGCCACAAATGAAGGCTAAAGAGGAAACATCAACAAATTATGTACGGGGAGAACAGAAAAATGTGTTACTAGCAACAGCGCTAGTAAAAGCAAGAACATACGAACGAAAACAAGAACTCCTCAGGGAGTTAATTGATCAAGGATCGCAAGCCACGCTAATAACAAAAGAAGCAGCAGAGAGGGTAATAATACCAAGGCAACCGATAAAAGCAGAAGTAACAAGATTAGGAAACGAAGATGTAAATAAAGTAAAACACAAAATAAATGTAGTGTTATACCCAAGATTTCCGAGTAAAATCATATTAATGACAGACGCTTTAATACTACCTAAGCTGACAGGGTCATTACCAGCAAGGACGTTAAAACAAGAAAAAAAGAAATGGAACAACATTATATCAGTGGATCCAGGGTCGATTGATGTGTTATTAGAAGCAGAGGATTATCGAAAAATTGTACAAGGCATAATACAAAAAGACAAGCAAGGTTTACTAACACCAAAACAACCTTATGTTGGATACTATTGGGAATAATAACAAAACAGGCAAAAAAAGCCGTAGAAGTAAAAAGTGTGATAATACAGACAAATAATCTAGCAAGATTTTGGAAATTACAACAATTACCTGAAGGACGACTAAGAACAGAAGAAGATGAAGAATATGAGGAAAATGTTGAAGAAAATTACAGAAGAAAAGAAAATGGGTCATTTGTAGTTGTAATTCCATGGAAAAAGAATCCAAAACAGTTAACAGAATCAAGAAATAAAGCAGCAGCAATGTTGCTACAGCCAGAAAAGATGTTCTAAGCAGAAAAGAAGTACGTAAACCAGTACAAAGAATTTATGAAATAGTATGAACAATTAGAGTACATCGTAAAAATAAAACAAGTAAAACTAAATCAAAGATATTACATACCACACCATGCAGTACAAGCAGCTGAGAAATTCAGAATATGGGTCCAGCAAAGCAGCAAACGGGGAGAGCATAAATGACAGAGTGCACATAGGGTCAAGAATACAAGAACAATTGTTTAACATAATACTGAGATGGAAAAAGCATAAATTTGCATTCACAGCAGACATCGAAAAGATGTTCCTCCAGATAAAGGTAAAAGAAGAAGACCAATAGTTCCAAAAATAATATGGAGAAAAGTACGACAAAACTGTTGGCAGAATACAAGCTAACAACTGTAACATATGGAACGAAAGTAGCACCATACTTAGTAATTAAGACGTTGCAAACTTTAAGAAAGGGAGAAGAAAGAAGATGTCCAAAAGCAGGACAAAAACTGAGAGAAGACTTCTATGTTGATGACTTGATCTCAGGGGTGGAAAATGAGCAAGAAGGTGTAAAACAGTGTAAAGAATTAATGGAATTATTAGAAAAAGTAGGATTTACGCTGAGGAAATAGTCGAGTAACAGCTAAGAAGTGTTGAACAAAATTCCAGAAGAGTTGGTAGTCAAGAAGATGGTGAAGATAAAAGAAGCGAAAGAAGATGAACAAAAAGAGACGAGAACATAAATAGGAATTCAAAGGAATCTAGTAACAGATGAATTTTTGTTCAACACAAAGCAAGGGAAGAATACAAAATGGATAAAAATATTGATCTTAGCGGAGACGGCGAAATTATTTGATCCATTAGGATGGTTAGCACCGGTTATTGTAACAGCAAAATTAATATTCCAAGAGTTATGGAAGGAAGAAATTAAATGGGACAAAGAAGTACCAGAACAACTTGAAGCAAAATGAAAAAATTTAGAACAGAATTGATGGAAATAGAAAAAATCAAAATACCAAGGTTACATAAAACAAACAAAAACTGAATTACACGGACTTTGTGATGCATCGGATAAAGAGTATGTGGCAGCAGTTTATGCAAGAAGGTGAAATGAAAATGAAAGATAGAAAATGGAATTGTTAGTAGCAAAAACAAAAGTGGCACCAAGTAAACAAAAGAGAACAATGCCGCAACTGGAATTATGTGGGGCAACATTATTAGCCAAATTAATAAAAAGATCAGAAAAAGCATTAAAAATTCAAAAAGTCAAAACTGTAGCATGGAAAGATTCAATGATCGCGTTAGGATAGATTAAAGCCAGAAAGATGGAAAACATTTGTGGCAAACAGGGAGGGAGAAATAAGAAAACGAATTCCAGAAGTAAAATGGCAACACATAACTACCAAAGAAAACTCAGTAGACATACTAAGTAGGGAGATGAAACCAAAAGAACTAAAAGAAAACAAATTATGATGACAGGACCAAAATGGTTACAAGAAGAAAAGGAGGAAATACAAATAACAATACCCTAGCCAAGAAACAAGATCACGAAGGAGCAATACTGTTTAATAACAAGAACAAAGCAAGAGGAAGAAATAGCGAAAATATCTTCAACATTGAATAAATTAGTAAGGAGTCTAGCCTATTGCAGAAGATTTGTAGAAAAATGGAGGAAGAAAACAAAAATAATTAATGTATTGACAGTAAAGGAGCTAGAAGAACTGAGAAGGGAATATTAAAAAATACGCAGAACATTTATCTTCGGGAAGAAAAAGAAAAAATAAGCAAAGGACAAGAAGTAAGTAAAAGCAACAACTTAGCAGCATTAAATCAATTCCTAGATGGAGAAGGAATAATAAGAGTAGGAGGAAGATTAGAGAATTCAACATTAAGTTACAACCAGAAGCACCCGATCGTGTTGCCAAAGGAAAGTCATTTGGCAGAACTGATAATTAGAGATACGCAAGAAAGATTGTTACATGGAGGAGTGCAGAGTATGATAGCGTATGCAAGAATAAAATATTGGATAATAAACATGAAGACAGAATGCAAGGAGCTGCATAAGATGTCACAGGTATAGGCATCAAGTATCGCAGCAGATTATGGGAAATTTACCATAGGCAAGGGTGGCCGAATCATTACCATTCACACACACAGGAGTGGATTATGCCAGACCAACTTACATAAAAGCAACAAATACGTAGTAATTTTCGTGTGCATGTCAACAAAAGCATTTCACATAGAGGTGGTCAGTGATATGGCAGCGGAAGCATTTTTAGCGGCATACCAGAGATTGGTGACGAGAAGAGGAAAATGTTCACACATTTACGGCGATAATGAGACAGCATTTGTGGGAGCAACTAGGACGTTTCAAGAAGAAGTGCGAAGAGCAGTGAAAGATAACAAAGTACAGGAATTATTATGTACAAGAGCAACACAGTGGCATCTCATTCCACCATCAGCACCGCATTTCGGAGGATTATGGAAGCAGGAGGGAGATGGATGAAACAACTACTGAAGAAAGTAATTGTAGATACGATACGCACGTTTGAAGAATTAAGTACGCTAACACAAGTGAAGGCATAAATGATAAAATAACACTAACACCAGGACATTTTTGATTGGAAGAGAATTAGTCACACCAGCAGATCCAATAACAACACATATTGATGGAAAGTTACCACCGAGATAGAGAGAGCTGGAAAAAAGAAAGAGAACATTTTGGCAAATGTGGACCAAAGATTATTTACATAACCTGCAGCAAAGAGAAAAATGGAAATGTACAAAACAAAATTTCAAAGTGGGGGACTTAGTCTTAATGAAAGAAGATAACATATCACCGACACAATGGTTATTAGGAAGAGTGAAAGAAGTTTTTCCAAATGAAAATGGATTAACGAGAGTAGCATCAGTGACGACAAAAGGGAAAATATATAAACGACCAATAACGAAACTTATACTATTTTGCCAAAGAATGAAGAAGAAATGCAAAGGAACAAGGAGAAACACGAGAAGGAAAGGAGTGAACGAGGAATAAATAAAACGACACTGACAATGATATGCTTACTGATGTTAATACAAGGAGGATTCAGCAAGTTCTTAGTACAATATCCAGAGCCAGGGTATTGTATTACTTGGAAAAATTAGGCGATGCAAGAATTGAGAGAGAAGAATACATAATGCAAATTAAATTTTTGAAAGAACAGATAAGAAGTGATTTAAGACATGGAAGCAAGGTAGTGCTGGAAACAAGACAATTATGCAAGAGAACAAAATCAAACGTTACATTGGACAATAGAAAAGTTTTTTAACAGCAGTATTTGGAGTAAATGAGGAAGTATACGATGACATTGAAGAGTTAAACCAAAACCAACAAGAAATGGCAAAAAGAGCGAATCAACAATTCAAAATTATGATTTCAAGCATCTGGAAGATGGAGGAAATAAACAAAAAATAGAAGAGAAACTAAGGAAATTTGGATTCAAGGTCAATCAAATGATAGAAACAGTAAATGGTATGGAAAAATGGTATAAAGCAATCGATGAAAACAAGTTGAGCGTAGAGATGTTGGGAAGTATCAAGTAGCAAGCAACAATTTGGGAGATTTAAATGAAAACTATATATTGATCATTTAGTTGGGACATGGAACCATATATGACATAATAACACCAAAAAAATTGTAAACAACGATAGAATAAGGCAACGCCAAGTTACCGACAAACATGGAAATATTACCAAAATCAATAGAAAGACTAAAAGTGAATGAAACGGCGAACGAAATGACAGTAAATCGATATTTTATGAATGCCGAGATAAAAGAGTATGAAATAATTGCGATAACAACGATAGCGTTCAGAAATACAGATGGAAGTTTTTCGTATATGGAGATAAAGGAGGAAGTAGCAGTAAACTATGATTTACAAGAATATTTCAAGGTAGAATAGGGTAAAAAGGACAGCAAGGCGAAGATAGCAGAAACAAAGTTTTTAACTACACCGAAAGCAATATACAGCATGAAGGACAATCCAAACTGTGAAATAGATCATATATTTTAGAGAAAATACGAGTCAGAATGTAAAATGAATCAAATAAGAATAAAACAGTTAATATGGAAAAAATTGTATGAAGACAATACGTGGCTATTTATAGCACCAAAACGTGTGAGAGCAGACGTGATCTGTTCTGAAAGTCGGCACCTGTTTTTCAAGTAACCGTAAGTTCATCCTAAATGCTTCGTCTTGTACTATTTTAATCAAAATCGTCTCTGTATAATTAATTTCTTCCAGAAATAATGGGTTAATGACTATTAGATATATTGTTTGGCAAATCGTTTATAATATGCGATCACTTTGATAAGAGATGCTAAGACGAAAATCTATTAGAATTATTTTGGAAAAATCGTTGAGAAAAACTCCAGTAGACGAAATTAGTGTTTTTGCTTCAGGCACGTCTTCCATTACCTTAAAAGTAGAAAGAATAAAATCTATGTCATACAAAAAGTCTAGAGCATTGCACCACATATAATTCATAATAATTCTCTTTTTTTAATAGCGGCTTAAATCGTCTTAGGTATAATGAATTGTTAAAATCTTTAGTTATAATTGGACATATTAAATTTAGGGTAATTTAGCTTCTTATTTCTATACGTATATTCATGTCAAAACTAGTTTGTTATTAAAATAAAAATTATTACCTAACGTTTTAAAATACCGAATCAAGATATTTTCCGTATCATTTACTTTCGGATTTAATACTAAGTTTAAAATATTTTTCTTTATAACGGGATAATTCATTTATCAATGTTTAAATTCAGTACTTACATATACAAAATAGTTTTAAGATCTATATACGAGGGTTGCCTTTTAAGTAGTTACAAAAACTAGGAAAGAAAACAAATTGTTTTGTAACAAACTGTTTTATTGTTTTTCAAAATATTCACCTTTAAGTTTTATACACTTTTGCATGCGTTCAAACCACTTCTCGAAGCATTTTTTCCACT
>JAHWXV010022543.1:0-10509 GCA_024586415.1 Phrixothrix hirtus
ACGCAACATTTCCAGTTTCTATGAATCGATTCAATAACTTTGTGAAAGTTTTCGGGTCAGGCGTTCTTTTGTTGGGATAACGTTGGTAATATATCCGACTTACCAAAAGACAATTTCGTTCAGCCTCGCCCAGTATAAAGATCATATCCACAAGTTAATCTTTAGTAAAATTCATTTTTACTTCAAAGCACTAAAGTTATAGGTAAATATTAGTAAACTAACACGTTCACAATGATAGCAAACAATATTTTATAAGTTGAATAAATGCATATTATCAATAGCACCTTGATTAAGGCAACATGTCTTGGAGATAAGTGCATTCTTTGAGCATGGTAACTAAATATTATTAAATATTTCGAAAATAACTTAAGATAGGTATAGGGAACTCCCACATCAATCGACACAGAATTTAATTTTGCATCAGATCCTGATGGGTATTCTATTTGAAAAAATTGAGAAAACTGTGTCTGAAGTTATCTATTTTTAAAAATTAATTCTAGACACCCTGTATGCAATAAGGCCACGGAGTTTGAACAAAACTATCTCCAAAACTTCAGTAATAGTTACTTATAGTGAAATTTGCTAAACTTCATATTTGTGTATGTGGTGATTTTTTAATCACTTGTAGTATATTTTACAAAAAAATTTATATCTTTAAAACCACTAACTGGATAACACTAAGATTTATAATATGAGTAGCAATTAGTAAAATTCATACCAAAAAGTAATAATATATGGGGTGTTCTCATCCATCATTTGGTGCAAGAGTAGGGAAGAAACCCTGGAAAAGAATAACCTTACTAGATGAAATCAAAAGTCTTTTATATTATGTAACAAGTTAATGGATTCTGGTATAAGGTTACGGATACCGAGAAATCCGTAATCAAACTTAGTAAAAGTGCAATCATTTACAATATGATCTATTGTTTCAATTCCCTTTTTGTAATCACACTCTTGACTAGGAACTGCATTTCAGCGGTTCTAATCTGATTTAATTTACACCAAGTTTTCTTGGTAGATCAAATCCAGGTACAATTTTACTGAGGTCTTCTATTAAATTTTGGTTAAAAACATCAATGGAAGACCAAATTCTTCATTTCTGCACCAGTCGAAAGGACTTTTTGCGTCTCTCACATATTGTTTAGGTAACCGTTCTCTATATATTTCAATACAGTTATCATCAAAGACCTCATAAACTTCAAAATCATTACTTATATTGATTTCTTCCTCCATTTCATGAATTAAATTATAATATTCCATATTTCTTATAGGTAGTAATTTCAATTTTAACTCACACAAATACCGTATATAAAAACATACACTTACATTAATTAAGTAAGTAGATAGTATATTAAACCTAGCGGTTTTACTGATAACAGTAAATAAAATGCGAGTCTATACTTGTGAGATAAAAACAGTTCATAAACTTAACCACAATTTGTAAACAAATCCACTACTCAAGCGACGTCTAAACTATCATTATGTAAAATGTACCTTTTACTCAACTAAATATGTTTTGGAGACTCAAGAAGGGATTATTAATATATGTAAAACTTTCACTATCTGAGTACGGTTCACGTGAAACGTACTTATATTTACTGCTTGATTATATACTCAAGCTACGACTATTAAATAATCTCCGATCTTACAACTCGCTTTAAGTATGAAACTCACTTGAGTATCGACTATTAATACGACGATAAGTGGAACATCATTTTCTGATTCATATTCATCATCTATTTTAAATTCCAATACAATATTTCTCAAAACATCAGCTTCTAGATCATCATCATTATTGGATAGATATTCTATATCACTAACGTTGCCATCAGGAAAAGTTACTGCAGTTTTTGTACGCCCATAAAAGAATTTCACCTGCATATAGTTCATATATGCATGATGTAGCATAAATGCTACATACTAACAAACAACTGTAAAACTTACCATACATTTCTCTTTATTCATCTATCTTTTTTATATAGTCCATAATAAAGTAAAGATATTGTCTATAATTTGTAAACAAATTTTTTACAGCAGATTATAACTGAAGCATATCACACAAATTACACCAACTATCACTTTTGAGTTAACAGTTACCTGTTGAGTAGGTTAATACCGTTATCGCTTTATATAGCTTTTGAATAACTGTCAAATATTACAGATACCTCATCACCAGTATAATAAAGGGAACTGCATTTATTAAAAATGTTCTGATTCCAACTAAATAGATAACTGTACATTTTTATACTTTGTGGCATGTATGCAACAACATGCAAAAAAGGATATATGAAGTATTCAACTTTAGGAACCGTCCAAGTGTAGGGGAGTCCCCCAGTACTTTAGTATTTAGGAACAAACCGCGCCTTTTGCTTTGAACGTTCATTTATGAATACTCATCTTTGCTTTCACCAAGACTACTCTTAAAATAAATATAACTCAATTGATTAATTGATGAAGTAGTGACTTAAGAAGAACCAAATCGTTGTTTTTCATACCTTTGTGTGTACCTACAGTCAATGGTTAAAACAGTTTTACTTGATTTATATTTCAAGTTTTTTTCTAGTTATGTCATTTATTAGTTGCCAATAAAATTGAATTGATTACATTGCATTATCTACTTTATTGATCTATTTACTGCTAATACATAAGTTGATTGAGGTGTAACTGCATTATAAAAGAGCTATTTCGCCGATGAATGATTTTTGAGCAGTTTAAAAACTGTTAGATAATTATTTGATAACAATGATATCTAAAAATATTTTTTAAGGAAGCTAATGAAAATAATGATTCTAATATAAGTACTATTTGAATTCGCATATTTTTAAAATTTATTAAAACGCTCCGCTAAAAAGCGTTAATTAAAAAACGAGCCTAGATCTTAATCCTTTGATTGCCAATCTTTAACTTAACTTATGTTAGTAATTAATATCTGGTTAAACTAAATTAAAATTGTTGTTAAACAGCTGAATAATTTAAATATCTATGAAAATAATATAACTAAACTACAACGTGTTTGTTGATAACTCATGAAGATGAGTTTGTTATGCAATGCAAATCAGGTCAGGTCAACATTTCGCCTTAAGTATTTAACCTGCTGTAGACGACAACAGAACGCTTACTTTCATTTGTGTAATAGCAGTAATAGAAGCTAAGGATCATCCTACGCATATAACTGTTTAAAGTAACCGATATAGCAGAAATTATAGTTTAATGATTGCTTAAATTTAACTTTACCAATATGACTAATAATTTTTAAAATTGAATTTTTAATAATAATTAAACGAATATCAAAATATGTACATTGAAAAACCGTATAATGCAATAAAAGGATTACCAAGAAATCGACATGGTTTTCCTTTTTTAAGAAATTTATTTTTAAGCGCCAATTGTTGCAAGACAGCAAATCAATTACTATTCCAAAATATTTGATCATTCACAGAATTTGGTATTGTAATTAGGTCTAGATATGTATATGTATGATGAAAAATTATTTATTTCTATCTTATAATTTAAAACTTTTATAAACAATCCTTCTGCAATGTTATAATTTATTTTAATATAAATAAAAAATTTAAATTTTTAATTTGTTTAATATTGATAAATAAAACGATATCACTTGTTACATACTATTTTGTTTAAAAATAAATTGTTTCATCTTTATAAAAAACTGATGAAGCAAATGATGTATCAGAAATAAGGTCGCACAAGAAACACTAATTGATCTTTGGTTAGAAATACAGCATTTTATTTATATTCTTACCTTGAGGAGTTCTATTTTTCTGTTACTTTTCATAACTAAGACTAATATGAAGAAATAAGTTTGAAAAATGTCATTACTCATTATTTATTATTAGCATAAAACAATTACAGAAAGAAAGAATAAATGGCGTAATGAATAGAGAATGTTAGTTAGTAGTTAGTTTCAGATAACGCGGCATTTATAACACTTTCCTGTCTGACCTTGAGTGAAATATGTGTTAGATCCGATTCTGACATAATCTGTTAAGTGACCACATAATTTAGCTTTTCTTCTCAAAGATTTCAACAGAGTAAGCTTACTATTTTCTTTCATATACTGTATAATATTTTTCAGCATAAGTTGTTAGAAGTTAATCTGTACAATATCATTTCTGTATCTGCATTGTTCAGTTCTTCTGGTTTAAAATACATAAATCAAGAAGAAATTAATAAAGGACGCATAAAAATTATCTTTATTCGTAGTTTTTATGGTTCTTACAATAATGTTCTTAGAAAAATAAGATTTTACCTTAGTAAGTGTTTCGTATAAAATGTTTTCCACAAACTAGTATATGCTTTACGTACCAAAAGTTGAAAATAAATTGCTTATAACATATTTGAAAATAGAGCGAGAAAATAACATAAATTCTCAATGGCAAATTCTTGCTGGATAAATAACACACAACAATTCAGTCACCATGACACCGAAAGACAATTATAAAAGATAATTAGTAGAACGAGAAATTATTTTTGATACGCGGAAATTAAATTGTAATAAAGTACTTCGATTAACAATCACCACAGGTGTAGATGGAAGTAAATATTAGTAACTACAGCTAGCACTCATCAGAAGAAACCAAATAAGTTATACAAGTTATCATTATTGGGAAAGGTTAAGGAAGAGAGTCATCTCTTTTTAGTCACAAGTTGACTGAAGGGACAAAGAAATAGAAACGCCCCTTTTATCCAAACACATTTTAAAATATACTGTTAAATGTCGTTGGAGTAATAACTGTTGAAATCATCAAAAATTCCACAGAATACGGCGTGTTCATCAAATAAAGAAACTTGCGTAACACACCATTTAAAACTCAATAGTAAGTCTTGCTACATGTGATTAAATATACATCAACACTTTTAGCAACCCTTACTTAGTTACTACGAATTAATAAAGTAATTAATTCGCACATTTTGACTATTAAAACAAGATTGTTTACATAAAAAATTCATTGAAACGCATGCTTGATAAACTATTATGCAAAAAACATCTTTTCTAATTCTGTTATTCCCAATTATAAAGTTATACTAATAAAAAGTATTGTACTTTTTTCATAAACTTTGCAATAGATTTTATTAGAATTCATTTTCGTAATTAAAACTGAGACGTTGCTAATTGTTTATTACTTTGGCCACTCACAAATTTTAAATACAGTATTTAGTAAAAGGTAAGGTCTATGCTATTTCCAATAAGTAAGTTTGTCTGCATAAAAATAAAAATAAAAGTTATGGTTGTTACTTTGCGCTGACAAAATAACGACCTGACTACCATATAAACTCATTTAATTAGTTAATTCAATTAGAGTACAGAGAGAACAGCATATTAGATATAAATAATATAAAGAAGAAGACTCCTCCTAAATAAGGCACGAATTTTAAAAATTAATTCGGCACAAGTGAAAAGCCGTGAAACTGTAATATGAACAATTCTAAGGCTTCTCACTAAAAGATTTTTAACCTAACTAAATAGGTAAAAATATAAAAGTTTGAATTTCCAAACCGCGCGACAGCACCAGAAGACCAATGGCTTCGCCCTAGTGGGGCTCATCGAATTAATTTTTAAAATTCGTGCCTTATTTAGGAGGAATCTTCTTCTTTATACTATTTATATTAAAATACTTCCTAATATAAACAATAGATGGCTTTATAATTACTTGTCATTAATACCCACACAGATTTATGTGTTTAAAAGAAAGTTTTGCATTTTCAATCAGCGTGTCTAGCCACCCAGCACTGATGAGCCCCACTACGGCGAAACCATTGGTCTGCTGGTGCTGTGTCACGCTGTTTGGGAATGCAAACTTTTACATTTTTACCTATTTAGTTAGGTTAACAATATTTTAGTGAAAAGCCTTAGAATTGCTCATATTACAGTTTCATGGGTTTTCACTTGTACCTAATTAATTTTTAAAATTCGTGCCTTATTTAGGAGGAATCTTCTTCTTTATATTAAAATACCTCCTAATATAAACAATAGATGTCTTTACCATTATTTAGTATATTAGATAAGCTTGTGTACATTTTACGATATTTGTATATTTAAGCTATTAGCATCCGTCAACATCCGATTAACTGTTTGCGTGTCAGAAAACGGAATATTTGGAGATTTTCAAACAGTTCGACTTAAGGTGGACATAAGCCCGCACGGAAATGTCTTAAACGTTTTCCAGTTGCCACGGTCCAAATCGGCACTAGGTCGGACCACGTTCTTGGTCTACGGACAACAACACTAACAGCGAGCGCGGTTAGACTACTATGGTGCTAGGGGGGACTCGAAATAGCCGCAGAAATTGTTGTTGACAGTTCCGTCGAAGATAATGCTGGAATCGGCGTTACACATGTTGGTTGGGGCACCACTGGCTCAGGTCGCGATAAAGGATATGGTCAACCGGCGTCAACCAGTGACCCAGAACTGGTTGCTCGTGTTTATTTACCCGTAACGTACTAGCTAATATAATGCTAGGAACAAGCCCCACACTAGGTCCTCAGATGTGCCGTAGGTACCATTCGGACCGGCTCCCAATTCTACAACCTTTACAGGTAAAGATCTTATTGCTAACTTAACATTTAAAATAAAACAAATAACTGGGAAGATCTTTGACAGTATAATCAAATGAATTGCAAAATAAAAATGTCACAAATTTTACGACTAATATTCTGCGCAATCGTAGTCGCAATCGTAAATCAAAAGATTGTATAACTAAATTCAGCTGCACTAGGTCGCCAATTAAATGTAGTCAAGATCAAAGATCCAACAGATCTATCAAACGAGAGTGTATGATGGAGACGCCACCATCCTCCATTGACTAAGTTTCATTGGGGAAAATACAGTACATAAATATCTCTTACAAAGACCCGCAGTTGTTAATACCGAAAACTAAGGTTTATATTTCAGACATGGCTTCCTTCTTTTCGTGGTAAGTAACTAAGTCCCACCAAGAAGAGAGCATGTAGCACTGGGAAGGATTTGTGAATACTATAGGTTTCAACATATGCCTGGTTATGCGTAAGAGAGAATTATTTCCTTTTTTCCTATACTCTAAAAATACCTGGTCTTACGGTACGCAGGTGGAAGTGGTTATAGATGCTGCATTAAGCCATAACCTTGTCCACGATCGACCTCAAAGACTATAAAAGGGGGATTCTTCAATTCCCACTTGGTGATTTGCGGGCCCGGATACCCACATTCACGGCTGCGCAAATCACGTTGTTACCTCCCTTCACTCGTCTGCCAGAACAAGCTTTGCTATTCTCTCACGCGCACTTACGGATTTCGCTCGCGTCTTCACGGATCGACGCAACATTTCCAATTATTTCACTTCGCTTATATAAAGTCCTTGCGCACTTTTCCAAGGGAACTGCTAGAACCGGTCGATATCACCGAAAATGCCAAACAAAGTCGACTATTTAAGTGTTCCAATCGAACTGACAAAACTCTAAAAACAAATTTTTTATCTCAATAATTTTTGTTCTCTTTAAAAGAAACTACCTTTTCCATAAGTAAGGTCATGTTTTTTTTCAATAGAAATTCTGGCTGCTCTGATCATGAAAATGAAGATACTAACCCTGACTCAGTAACAGAATCATTACGACTTGACTATAAAGCGGTATATTGCTCACAAAAGTATAACATGTATAAAGGATATATATAGGTTCAGGATTATTCAGTAATTTATAAAAACGAGTCATCTCTCGTGTAGGATCTTTTAACATTTGTAAAAGTCGGAAAGTACCATAACTAGAAGAAAATGTGATGAAATTTTGGAAAAGATGTATTTTATTGGTTCATCATTAAAATTTCAACGACAACGGCAACTTATTCTTTTGTCAATAATGGGCGCCCTCCTTTTTTTCTAGAGCACTAGAAAACCATTTACATATGCTAAAACTAAATCGAGCTAATGGTGGTGACTAAAAATTGCTGAATATTTTTTCTATCATGCCCTATATGTGTTTAATAGACAACAAATGCTAAGAACGAAAAAGCTAAGAAAGTAAATTATCTCATTCCGGAAATTCCACAGTTTCTATTGCATGCGAGGGTGCATTATGCTGCTAGAAGTTAAGGTTTCTCAACCCCAGAAGATAGGGAATTAATGTTAGTTTTAGAACAGTTCACATTTAATGCTCCTGAAATGAATACTAGGAGACCTATTTCCATAATCGATAGCTCCTTAAACTATAATTCCTGGTACAAAGGCTGTGTACAACAAACTCCAAAATTTTTAGTTCTCCTTGGCGACACGTCTAACCATCTCACTGCCATTATTAGTATACAAACAGAATTGCGTTTTCTAGCTAAAGACAACTTACATCCGTTTTTCGGTCCACTTCAGTCATAAAACCCGATGGCGCGGGTTCTGAGTGAACAAAAAAATGATTAACTGATCCTCCGGTAAGCTTATTGTTGAAAATCTGTCCTGGAGAACGACCAGTTGAAGAGTATTGTTATAATATAGTGTGGTGCTTGCAGATCTATCTCTTGTTTGTGTTTATTCTTTTATCTACCTTAACATCGCAATATATCGTATAAACTTCTATCAATATGTTGAATTTCCCAAATTAATGAACTTCGATATCTAAGCCCGATCACTCTACTATGTTAAAAATCAAACAATTGTTGGAAATCACGCTGGCGAACATGGAGCATTCTGTGGGTGAAATGATAACTAATCAACTTGCAAAAACAATCTGTCATCTGTCTCTACAGTTATACTAACAAGAAAGTTGTATTCATTTTTGAAAATGAGAATTAGTTAATTAACAGAAAAATGTGGTGGGCCAGAAATCGAACACGGGTGCTTGCCATCACGTCATCAAGTGCTCCGTAACTTTTTATTGAAATTGTTATCATTTATTATGACTAATAGAACATACGCTTTGAGAATGTCACAATTGACCTAGATTTTCATGCTACTTTTTTACTTGGAATGCAGGCGATATCGAGAGTTGTATGAAAAGTTCACGGAATGAAGTTGAGTGCAATGCACTTAATCTACTGGTGCTCCAATAAATTTGTCCTACCTCTGAGCTAACTCTTTTGAAGGCCTGAAAATATTTTTCTACCCCTACAAGTAATTCTACGTTTTATGAAAAACGCAAACCAGCAAGATGCAGTTTGAAACTTAGCAACTGGTGGAAGTAGGAGGGGATCAAATGCGGTGAATATGCTAGACGTTGTAATAATTGATATTTTAATCCGTTAGATTTGCCCATCGCCATAACACTGCAGATGCACTGTGTGAAAAAAAATTATTTTGTTTTTTTTTGTAAACTGACTCTTTTCCCACAAATATTTTATCTGGTTGGTTCAGAAATTTTGTATACTATTCGTTTACTTTTCTCAAAGTAATACATCATTAAAGTTCCGTTTAAGCTCCAAAATATGTTAACTGCCGATGTAACCGACTTTATCTTGTTTAGTGCTCTCTCATGCTCATTGTTTTTTTGGCATGTAATGATAAATCCTTATTTCGTTCATAGCTAGAAAACAATGTATAAAAACAACTTTGTTGATTTAGAAATTCGCATTCGAGTGGGTTTGTGAAGAATTTTTAGCTAGTACGGCACCCATCCTGTACAAATCCTTTTGACGTGTGATTTTTTATGTAATGTATACCGCACCTGCCCTATTGAGATGTCTACGGCTTCAGAAATTTCACTTACCTATACTCGTAGCTCATTGAATAGCATATCATGAATTTTCTGAACAATTCTTGGGTGTCCACTGCGGTTGTCTTCAGCTACTAAATTGATACTCACGTATCTACTAACAAATTAATTCTTTATAAACTGTTTCTTAAAGCCAAAAATTAGATAATTTTCAAAGGTTAAAACTAACTAAAATAAAAAGAAACTACAGACTTATGAATTAATATAAAATAAAATATACCACTTACTTATTAAAATATACTCGTGTCAATGAATATATAGGACAAATTCATTTCAAGAAAGCTGAGGATTCTGGTATTTCAATTTTATAATCTAATCATATTTTTGATCCTTCTTTAAATATTAAAATTTATCATAGTAATATAAACGATGTTTCCCTTTTAAACACTTATGAAAGCTTTCTTATTAATTTTTATAAATTTTATTTCGATAGAAATCTTGTAAATGAAATAATTCCTTCAACCAATGATTTTTAAAAATTTATTATTGACGATTTTCATCACAAAAAACATGACAGTGGTTTAAAAAAAATTCACCAACATACCCATGGTGGGGCTGAACTCAATAGAAATGAGGCGTTTTTCGATTTTCGATTTGATAACTCCACAGTTTTAGAAACACCACAAGAAAATTTAAATTTATTAGAGATGTATCACACCCACAAGTTTAACAACTATGTGAACCTTAATACCGATGCAGACGACCTTAGTATTACCTACAAGCACACACACACGCACACGCACACGCACACGCACACGCACACGCACACGCACACGCACACGCACACGCACACGCATACGCACACGCACACGCACACGCACA
>JAHWXV010022550.1:0-13933 GCA_024586415.1 Phrixothrix hirtus
GGAAGAAAATCAAACTACAAACAAGGTAGAAAACACAGTTTTAATTAACCGGGAGTGTAAAAACAAAGTCGGTAGCTTAACGTAGACATTTTCATAAACAGTTAATTAAATTTTTAGATAAAATTGTATAGACAAAGGAAAGCAAACAATTTACCTGAGTACATAACTTTGACCCTCAAACACGGTAGTTGGGCACCCTTATCTATACAAAGACGCAATTGTAAAACGATTAGTTTTAATAATCACTTACCGTAAAAATTATTTGTAGACTTTATAAATTTTAATTATTTTGTATTATTTAAGACAATATCAATCAAAAAAATTAAGTTAACATTCTTTGATCATCACGTATTAAATAGAAAACTATTTAAAATGTTTTATCCTTTTTTTTTATTAATTACTATATGTGCACTTGATATTAATTCATTTCAATAAATATTTGTTTGCAATTGGTGTTATTTGTTCAAGGGATAAAAACTGAAATAAGAGATACCAAAGTTGTAACAGGTAAACGATTATTCAAGATTGTCCATACACAAAGGACAGGTTGGCACAAAGTGAGGTTAGTGTTCGTTGACCCCTTAAATTGAATTTAAATAAACAGTACCGCTCGACTAACCAAAAATTAATTGATAAAACATCAATAAAGGTCGCGACCACCAAACAATATCTTTTAAATTGTTTGAACATTTTTTACTTCTTTATTGTATTAAAAAATCTATAGATATTTAGATAAAACATATGAAACAAAAATTTCAATTTCCTCCGACATTTTGCTAAATACGTTTACTTCTATACACTTTTTATAAAATTTAAAATTAATGAAGTATTTAATGGTATTTAAAAATGTGTAGATTTAAATTTGTTAACTAAGAATTTTCTCTCATTTAGAATTGTCTAAAACGAGCCGAAGCCGAAACCTTAAATCATTAGAAATACTTAGTTAGGATTTACCAGTTTAGGAAAGAATGGTAAAACCTTTACAGTTTTATTTTGTCATATAAGTGT
Organism: Phrixothrix hirtus; assembly: GCA_024586415.1. Taxonomy (NCBI): domain Eukaryota; kingdom Metazoa; phylum Arthropoda; class Insecta; order Coleoptera; family Phengodidae; genus Phrixothrix; species Phrixothrix hirtus. Next base: position 1,009 of record JAHWXV010022550.1, read on the forward strand.
AAAATAGAATTCTTTTTTCTATCTTTATGAAATAAAAAGTATGTGTATTACAAAGTAACAAAAACTTGTTGTATTACAGATGCACTCGAAAACTAAGCTACTAACAACATATTGAATGTTTAACATTTTAAAATATGTCGATATTTTTGTTATTTAGAAAGTTAGAAAAAACTATTTACACATTTTAAAGGTATATTTTTAAGTCAAATGAGATCGAGTTTAGAGATACTACATATCACTGTTTATTTGTGGTTTACTCTAATACAGCCATTTTGGGAATAGAATAGAGAGTCGATTTTAGCTTCGCCCTGTATATCTAATTATTGAAAGTATTTACTTATTAATACTTACGGTAACATTCAATTTCCTCCAAAGATGTGCCAAAAAATTTAGTACGTTGAATAATCTGAAAATGTATTAACATAAAAATCATACTCAATCGCATAACCGCCCGTAATAAAATTCACAGGTCCCACTATAATTTTTGATCGTTTTTATTTCATATTTAATCGGCACACAAACAAAAACATTCACCAAAAATTAGATAACCTGATCAAAACGAATAGATTCTGATTTTAGTTTGTTTTAACAATTTCAATTTGTTTGCACAGGTTTAACTATGGATATTTATAGTTGTAAATAACAACGTTTTATTAATTACTCACCAAATTAAGCAATACTTGACTATTTGGCCTTAATAATGATAAATATCTTTTGCGGGTGTATCATTTAATTTTTACAATTTAGAAAAATACATACCACATGTATAAAATAATATCTTAGTAAGGTTTTATCTTGTTTTATAAAACCCAGAACATAAAATAAGTTATCTTACACAAAAGGGGGAAGACTAGCAACTATATAATAATAACAAATTCACTCTAATTTCTTATTATTTATACCAAATATGATTTACATCCCAATAAATAATAGATCAACTACGATATATGAAATATGTTTATCCGACCAAATGCAGTTGGATAATGAATACTAAATTTAGTTCTAGCAATTATAGGCGGAGCAAGTACGCCTTGTTTTGCTTGCAATGCTTTTGAGTAATTGTAGCAGTCTAAGCAAGTTTTGTTGTCATGTGTGCATGGATTTTTAGTACTTGACTGTACGTCTATCAAGAGGATTCGTCGAATAGTGATGGCATTTGTGCCCACAATATAATAACACCTTAATGCACCAAAAAGAAATAATTGCATTTAATTTATTTCAACAAAATTTGCTATGACAAATGAATCTGACTCTAATTTAAAAAAGAAAGAGCAACACGTATTCTATCTTCAAAAATAAAGCAATATAACTGTTCTACTAAAAGGTGTTTAAACAAGATCTAATTAACCTATAAAACCTAAAAAGTCAAGTCTCAATTACTTAAATTAGTTAACATTAAAATAAAATGTTAAACTACGATGTAGCCAATTGCTTGTATGACCCTTGAGCTTAAAGGTTCAAATTTATTGATAATTCCAAAGCAATTAGGCGCAAGTGGGACAAAGTAACCTATTTGTTAGAAATTCAATGTAAAAGCAATTAAGAACTAACGGAAGTTTCTCAACATAAATAAAATGTAAGTAAATAAGATAAAAGGGTAAATAGTTTTTATTGTTGAACTTTACAACCACCTTTACCAAATATGGGCAAAGAAGGAATGAACAATATGTAATTACAAAAGCAGACTCTTCAATTCTATAAGTTTTAGAACTTGAGTGCAAATGTTAAAATGTGTAGAAATTGAAATATGAATCCTAAGAATTCTTAAAACCTTCGAACATTGTTGCATAAGTGTAACATTTTATTCAGATCATTACACCTGATTGAGACTTTCTAACATGACATTAAATAATGAGCAACCTTATATACTTATTGATTTAAAAACTTTTTGTACAGTATACTTCAAACTCTCTAGAACGTAGTGTACGTACAAAATATTTCAATTCTATACTGCAAATATCTTATTCAATTACTTTGCGAATAAATTTGTTTCTTAAATACACCAACGTTTTTCACATAGTCATTTCACACGAAATTCATCAATTTCACGTTCTATTTTGACTTTTATGTCAGAAGCTGATAATAATTAGTTTTTCTTGTATTTACTTTATTTATTGCTATTCCTATAGATATTTGTGTAATTAATTACCCAGTATATAGTGAACTAATTGTTGAAGTTTCCAAATTATATTAACAATGATCTGGTTTAATATTTTAATTTATTAAATTTAATATTGCTAGATAAATTGGTTTAGAATTATTAATTAAATGAATATAAATTATAAAATGTAATTTTTGGTTCCAATATTTATCAAACGAAATGAATATCATCAATCTTTCCAAATATTTCTTTTTCTATATTCAACCACTAAAAGGTTATAATTTGAATTGATTTTACTCACTTTTGGCAAAAATATTGTTGCTCAGTAACACAAAAGTGTTTCATTCACTCCCGGATACTTGATAAATTTATATTGTTGCAATGAATAAAAATGCATGGTGATATCCGAGCTTCTTTATTTTAAAGTTATTTTGTGAAACGTTGTTGACGGTTGATGATTTATGGCGACGTTTTGACTACACAGTAGTCTTTTTCAGCCATAGTAATGGATTAATAATTATTTTATAAATTTAAAAATTGATTGGATGTATAATTAATATATAAAAAATAAAAAAGATTAAGTTATAAGTGATGAGTGATGACACACCAAGAAAAAGGTACCGTCAACTATAGTAAGTGTTACATTGGTATCTATTGTAATGTTAGATTGCTTGTCTATCCATGACTGTTCGAAATTAATATTGAGTTTCTGCAGAACGTTTTGATTTTCAATATTACAAACATTTTTAAACTTTAGATTATATTTATTTTTAATATACTTGAAGTTATTTTTTAAGGTAATGTAATACAAATATTGTTGTTGGGTCCAAATTTTTCATATAATTTACAAACTAAAGAGCTTATAAAACATTTTCCAGCTAAAATATTTCTATCTAATATAGAACAAGGAATTAAATGTTTAAATAATGATAACAAAAGCTTAATTCGTTCTCAAGTCACAAATAGCATTAGCAATTTTCTCCAAAACCCATATAGCATAAACTTGTCTTATTTGGACCAATTCCGTATTTATAACATTAATTTAACTAAAAATTTTTAAAAAATCGTGCTGAAATCTTAGTATTAAATGCTGATAAATCTAAGAAGACTGTTATAAGGATGATTGCGATTATAAACTCGAACAACTCATTTCTAACCCAAATTCATACAAAATATTAAACCATGATCCTACAACCAAATCTCAAAATTAAATTAATAATTTCATGTATTTTCTAATTCAAAATAATCAAATTAGTAGCAACGAAAGTGATAGTTTAAAAAATTTAACCTCGACTAGCCTTAAAATGCATGGGTGACCTAAGATACGTGAAAGTGGTACACCTTTACTTCCAATAATTTCTATATTAATCTCCATCTAGTATTTATATAAAGTTGTTGCTTCTGTAATTTCTAAAGTAGTTGGTAAAACCGAATATCATATAAAAGGTTCATCCGATTTTTGTATTTTCATTAATAAGCATTATCTATTTATTCCTGATGACTACATTCTAGCGAGTTTTGATGTAGTCTGTCTTTTCACTAACCTGCGTATTGATTTTGCTTTACAAATTATTGATAATAAATGGAATTATATTAAAATACACCCTCCTTTAACGAAAAAGAATTTCATGAAAGCTGTTGAACTTTGTTTTACAACTTCATACTTTAAATTTAAAAATCAAGTTTATCTTCAAATTGCCGGAATGGCAATGGGGGTAAGGTTTATCCCCTCATATTGCTCGCCAGGTTCCTGAACAGGGCTTAAAAATAATACTATTAAATCTTTAAACATCAATATGCTCTTCTTCAATAGATATGTTGATGATTGCATTACTTGCACACCAACAAATTGGGTCAATAGTGTACTATGTCAATTAAATAACTTCCATCCTAAAATTCAGTTCACTGCAGATATGGAAAAGGATAACCGAATTAGCTTTCTCGATATGATATCTATTAAAAATAAAAACTAATTAATTACAAACTGGTATACTAAAACCCAAAAAAATATAAAGTCAGTGTGACTAGCACCTTAGTTAACAGAGCTATTAAGCTATCTCAACGAAAATTTCATTCTGAAAACATTACTAAGGTCTAAAACACTCTTATAAAAAATAACTACCCTCAAGAATTTATAAATAAATATATTAATAAAAGAAAACATAATATTATTCATTGTTTTAATATACAAAAAAATCAAATTGGGCCAAGTAATCTTAAATATATATCGTTGCCCTTTATACCGAATATCTCAAATAAAATCGCTATAAATCATAAAAGCTTTAACATATTAGTTGATGAAAAGTATTTTATTGCAGCTTCTTTACTTTCAAAAATTAAAGATAACACTTCTTTCGAAATAAAATCTCACGTTTATAAAATCAACTACAAAAACTGTAATTCTTGTTACATAGGACAAAGGAAGTAGTACATTAAAAATCGTATAAGTAATCATAAATCAAATATTAAAACTAAGAAAATGAATTATTCAGCTCGCACAAAACAGGCAGTAGAAAATACTCATGATTTCAATTTTGATAATTTTTCCATTCTTGACATTCAAAAAAATTCCTAACAGGCTATTCCTAAAAATGTTTCACATCAAACCTCGCCAAAATAATGTTAAGTACAAAGCAGACATAGAAAACCTAATATCTATTTATTTTAAATTAATAAATCAAACTTAAATCTTATTATTCCAGTTAAAATTGTTTCTTTCGATGTATTATATATAACAACTATAACATACTCTGTAAAACTTGCTGAATTCATGGTAATTGACGAAATATTACTATTCAGTTAATTCTGACCTGCGTGTAATGAGAGTTTTACCTTCGTTTTCTTTTCTATGCTTGCACAAAGCTAAAATGAAATCAAAATAATTTTTAAAACTTAGACATAGTACTCACGTTGTTTCTCCTGCAAATACAGTAAATAATTAAATAATAATCTTAATATCTTATTAGTTATTTCCCACTTTCTAGTATAAAAGTTTTTTAAAATACAAAATCGCAGCCGATCCTCGATAAGACTCTCTTCTGTGTTTTAAAGAAATTGTATCCCTATTTCAAACAAAAACAATGCTTTTCTACCATATTAAGGTATTTTGTTATAGTTTTATTATTGTCCTTTATGTAAGTATTATCACCAATTAACTTAACCTTCCTTAGATGCACCCAATTTTTAAATTTATAAAATAAGTATTGATCCATTACAATGCTTGAAAGTGAAAGTGTAGTCCAAACGTCGCTATAAATAATCAACTGTTAACAACGTTTGACAAAATTACTTTAAAATAAAGAAGTTTGGATATCACCACGGATTTTTTTTATTGCAACAATAATATAAATTTGGTAAGTATCGGAAAGTAAAGAAAACACTCGTATGTTCATAAAATTAAAAAGTTATGACTTTACCTGTTTTAGATTTTTTAACGAATTTTTATCTACACTAATAGCGAGTTATGTTTTTATAAGTGTATATTTTGCTTTTGTTAAATGGCAACTCAACAGAAGATAATAAATACTTAGAAATTTATTAGATAGGAGATTTCAGGTGTATGTTAGTTTGTGAACCGAGAACCAATTTTGTAACTGCTTTCATTGGAACTAGTTGTTTTAGTAGCACTAAGGTAATTCTTGTACTCTTACATTTATAGAGTGTTGTCAAATAAAGTATTTTCATAAAGTGAGCGTATCTCAGTGTTAAACTGACACAGTTCGTGTAATCTACGAGCGAAAGGGTATTATAGCATTTTTTGTCCTTTTGTACGTTTTAACGTTTAACTGGAAGGCTAAACAAATCATAAGTAAGAAAAGTAACCAGAAGCGTTCCAACATTGAATTTACAATGTGCAAGAAGAAGGTACTATTAATTACAAATTCCTGGTTTAATAGAAACCACCATGTCTATTGAAGGCCCAAGGATCATCGAGATCTACACTGAGGGGTCCAGTCAACTACATTCCCGTTTGAGGAAATTATTATGAAGTAAGTGATACAAAAATTTTTACTAATCTACGTGCGTTATAGTCATATATTTTTATTTTTTATTTTTTATTTTGCCATTTAAATAAAATTAACGAACCTTATTAAATTGTAAACGTTAATAGATAGATATTTATATCATATATGCATAACACAAAATTTGATAAACTAAGTTCAAACTATTTATGAATAGCATACTTAACTTATTAAAACCACCAACTTTATCATTAAATAGCGAAAACACCACTACAAATTATTATTTAAATCTTAAAAATTACGACTTAAAAATGACTAACGTATTTCCAGCTAGTAATCATATGTCAATGATATCATAGCTGCCTACATACAACTGTAATTTGCGCACTTTATCAGAGTTCATTAGCTCTACTGAAGTAATATTGACCTAGCTTTTAGTTCTTACACAACCAGACGCTTATATCATCAAACCTATATTTCTTCTTAGAAATAAATTACGAGGAAGCGCTCTTGAAGTAACTGTGGGTTATGAATTTAATTCCTGGGTAGAATTAAAAATTACGCTTATAAATAATTTCGGCGATAAGAGATCGGAGATAAATATGACCGATGAGTTAGCTAAAATAAAACAAAATTCGAAAGAAAGTCCTATAAAAATTTATAATCGTATTACTTTAGTGGAGAGGTTTAACCCGAAAATATCACTAGGAAACGAGCTTCCTTCATTTAAAGGATATAAACCTGCAAATGTTCGAAATTTAGCATTAGGATCATTTTTGAGAGGTGTAAATGAACAGTTTGGTACCTTATTATGATGTAGAAACCAAGGAAATGTTGAAAAAGCTATTTCTATTGTTCGCGATGAAATTGATATCCATTACAGCTAAATAGCATACAAAATGACTTCCAAAGTCAAAAACACAACATCAATAGAAGACAAAATAATTCGTATAACTCAAATGTATCACGGTATAACAATCCTTCTAGTTTTAATAGGCAAAGCCGGCCTTTATTTAATCAAATTTATTTTCCAAATAGTTACACAAAATACAGGAATTGACCTATGGGATCAAATATGAAAACGCCATTTCAAATTTACAAAAAATCAATAATATACACAACAAAATTCTTAAGAAATGCTTGCAAATATTGAATGACACGATTAATACCATAGAAACCCCTCAGACTAACCAAGAACTTTTAAATGCAGAGCTAAATTCTTTAATATTTGAAAATAATAAGATTAATCAAATAGTTGCCACTTTTTATGTCAGAAATTTATTAAATGGAGTAATTTTCTTACTTCAATTATTCATTAATATGGGGACTGAACTCGAAAATGCTTTAACCTTATCACAGCTTCCTCATTTAACTCCAGATTGTAACGCAATTTTAAGTCACGAAACCATGTTGCTGAACATTAAAACTACAACAAAAAGGACAGTAAGTTTCAAACTTCCTGGCATTTCCAAATTAAACGTTAACATTACTCATCATGTCAATACCAAGTTTAGACTTGACACGAATAAATACACAAACGTTAATTGCAGATGAAGTACAGGTATACAGACAACAAGACATTCTTAATAATTTAAAAAAGGTTAAAGTTATGAACTTTCATAATATTTCCATTACTGCTATATTAGTAAATATTATAATTGATTTATTAACTATTAGTTTTATATTGTACAGGGTGAGCGAAACCAGAAGAAAAAGGAAAACGATAGAAGAAGTTCTTAAATGGGATTGATTAAGGTCCATTTAAAGCTAAATTTGCATATTTTTTCATGTTTTTAAATAGATACAATGACGCCATCGAATTTTTTTCCCTGAAACATACCTATATTTTGGCATATTTAAAAATAGCTGATTTTTATAAACAAATTTTGTGAACAAAAATATTCTCTGTCTTTTCCCGTTAAAAAATTATAAACAACTATGTAAAAAAAGTATTATCTAAAATTCGCAATTGTCGCGGCTTAAACAAGTAGCCTTTGGAAAAAATAACAAAGTCGCGCAGTTGAACTGAAGTGCGCTGGAGCACCATCGTGCAGAAAATGCATCCGGTTTCTTAAATGTAATGGGACATCTTCCATTAGAATTGGTAACACCTCTTCCAGAAAATCATAATATACTTCTCCAGCTAATATCTGCGGTAGAAGGTATGGACCTCTCCAATAATTCTCAACCACACATTAAGGGAGAATTGATGTTGATAACGGCTTTTAATTGTTTTATGTGGATTTTCATATGCCCATATACAGTCATTATGGAAATTAATTATTGCCGTTTTGGGGAAATTAGCTTCATCAGTGAAAAGTATTTCTACTAAAAGAATTACGATTTTGTCTAATTCTTTCTTGCAGCCACTGACAAAGAGCTATTCTATGAGGAAAATATGCTGGCAAAAGAGCCTGCACTCTTTGTAAATGGTATGGATGCAGAAGCTTAGTTTTCAATATTCTACAAATTGTTGAATGGCTAATATTTAAATTTAATGCAATTTTCCGTGAGCTTGATGTCGGACGTTCCTCAATTTTTCAGAGCACTTGATCTTTTACTTGGTGAATGGAAACTATTCGAGGTCTCCCATTCTCAGCAGTAAGTTTCTTAAAACTTCTAGATTCGCTAAGCCGGTTATGAAGGCGAGCGAACATTGTGTGATGAAGAAACGCGCGATTGGGATATCTTTCTTTGTAAATGCGTCTAGCTTCTAATGAATTACCATTGGTGAGGCCATAAACAAAATAGATATCGCACATTTCTCTATATGAGCAATTCATTCTAAAAGTATTATTATTTTTAACGTAAATAATCAAATATGTGTTTTCTTTTATTTACATGTATTCCTTCTGATTCAAAAATTTCATTAAAATATTCACAAAAGAGAATTAAGTAAGGAACGAAATAATTTTTAGTGTCAATAATTACTAATATGTTTGACAGCAGTCTACTTCAATATTTTTAGTATATTTAATGTTACAATCTATTTTCGAATTTTATGTTTTTATTTGAAAGCTAACGACTACCACAAAATATAAAGGTTTTTAAATAAAATAAGCTAATCAATACATATTTTTTTCATAATTTATTTTGTATGCGTTAAAAAGTTATACAAATAATATTGTAAGGGGTGTCTATTTAACTCCCCTCTAATAATAGTGGAGAAGTGCAACACTACTCGTAATATCTATTTTCATTAGATTTAAAGTAATACCAAATATTATTTCTGAATGTTTAACTGAGTTTGAAATACTAAAGAAAAACCATACTTTTTCTGAAACTTTGGAAGGGCATAACTCCTCGTCAATGCTTCGGACGAAAAATATTATATGAAAGACCCCACTTATTTTTCAATAAAGTAATCTCCTCTAAAATTTTTCGCAATATTAATGAATCACCCTGTATATAATACATAATCCTTTCGAAAGCAATTGATGTTATCCATCAGCTGTCAAAGCCAGTGCGGAGTTAATATAGTAATTGTTGAAAATAAAAGAAACGTTTTGACATAACGAGGAAACTGATATGTTACTAATATATGGAGGAACTCAAAAAAATTCTTTAAATGCCGAAAGATTCTCAGAAAGATATTTAGAGAGGAACCAACTGAATTATAGCATGCTTTCAAGGTTAGGAGTTACGCCCAGTAAAAACCGAGAAACACTCAAAGTTAAAAAGACCCGACAAACAGCCGCAACAACAGAAGTAAACTATTTTTAACCCCATTGCGAAACATCAATAAGAGAAGTTGTCAAATTCTTAAGTATTAAATATAGTATGGCACAAAGAAGGCGCAGAACTAATAATTTCTGTGATTATAAAGGTTACAATTTGGAAGAATTGTCTGTTAGAGATTGTGAAAGAAGGGTAAATTTTATATCCCAAATTTTAGTATCCTTAAATGGCAATCTCTTTTAGTAGATGTGGAATGTTAAATAGAAGAAATTCCCATTATTGGTTCACTGAAAATACGCAGAATGTAAGAGGATTGCAAGATAGATTAATTTTGGTATTTATGTTTGATATGGCATAGCAGGAGAGCATTAAATGAGACTATATTTTTATGAAGGAACCTTAGCAGGGGAGAGATATTTGAATTTTTTGCAAACCGAACTTCCTATTCTTCTATAAAGTACACCTTTACAAATTAGAAGGGAATTATGTTTGCAATTGGGGCCCCTAACCATTATACTGTTATTGTTGAGAATTATTAAAATGTAGAATATCCATACAGATGGATGAGAACGTATAGTCCACTGCATTTTACTCCTAGGTCCCCAGGTCTACCACGTTTAGGCTTTTTTTTAGAGAACTGCGAAAAATTTAGTTTGTAATAGATCATCCAATAATTTCGAACATTTAAAACATAAAATTAGCGATATTTGTGAAACAATAATAGGGAACCTTTTAAGTAAAGTTATATCATGAAGTAATAAAGTGTTAAAATTTATATGTGTACAGCAATGGTTGTTTTATTGAACAATTCTTAAATTAATTTTATAATTTGTTTTCCAAAACCTTTTCAATCTATTAATCATATTTACGTAAGTTTTATTTAGAAAAACGCAGGCTGCTGTTAGGTAAGGTGAAAAATTCCTTAAATGAAATCTATAAAACATAACGCCATAACAGTTGTCGTAACTTTTTAAGAGTGGAATATATAAAAGAAAATGACTGTTATTAAAAGCTCTTTCAAATCACTTAAAGATAGGTATGCTTCTGAAAAATCCTTGTAGGCGTCGCGACACCTAGTATCGAATAAATAAACGATTTTTTTTACAACTATTTTGGAAAACTATTAGTAAGGATAAAACTCATTTGACAGAATTTAATTATCTGAAATATATTGCAAAAGAAACGAATTTCCCACGATAAATAAATCACCCTTGTACAGAGTATCTTAAATAAATCGTCCGCGACCGATTTTTATTATATATAAAAGCGTACCAGCTCTTTGTCATTATACTTAGTAAGTACGTGTTTCCCTTATCAGATACTGGCAGACAGCTTTGGTTCTGATACATCAGTACTATCGTCATAAAACAAGTTGTGCAGTAACTTCGGCTATCCACGACTTAATATTAAGCGGTTAATTGTAATGTTATCTTAGATTAAGCAAACCCATCGTATTTCATAATACTCGTACTAAATGATACTCAATTATCTTTTGCAAACCCTACAATTTATCGTTAGTTCTATCCTGCTTGTAACAAAATTATAATAAAGTAAATATGTATAATTATAAATATGTGTATGGACAAAATTTGACATAACTCAGGAACAAATTTATATAAAAAAGGGATTACCATGGCATAATAATAATAATAATAATAATAATAGTAATAATAGTAACATTTATTAATCCTGTAGACATATAATGTGTAGGACAAGTCACATAAAACATTCAGAACAAATTGACATTAATTTGACAATTCACTTACGTTAGATAGACATTTCCTTACAAGAAAATCTTTTAAATGCTTCTTAAAGTTACAGAAAGTCCTGAAATTTGTTATGTTATTTGGGAGATTATTAAATATTTTAATGCCTTTTGCGGATGGAGAATTGCATCCTAATTTTGATTTCCTGAACGGTATTTTAAGCTTTCCTTTCTGTCTGGTGTTATAGTCATGTAGATCTTCATCTGTTATAAACTTGTTTTTGTTTTTATAAGCGTAACAAGCAAGTTGATAAACATACAAGGAATATACTGTAAGTATGTTGTTATGTATAAAAAGTATTCTGCAGGACTCGGTTCTGTTTTTACTAGTTATAATACGTATTGCTCTTTACTGCGTGATAAACACATCATGCATCATCATGGCAGAACCCCATATGGAAATTCCATAGTTTAACAGCGATTCAAAACGAGCATAATATACAGAAAGTAGCTGATGAAATGTCAGTATTTTTTTTAACAATCTTAGACTATAACAAATCTAGTTCAATTTAGTGATTAACTTAGAACAGTGGACATGCCATCGTAGATTCTCATTTATGTGTATGCTTTAGAATTTAGCATTATTTACAAAATTAAGTTTTTCATTGTATAAGTCCACCTTCCCTATATTTAGGTTGTGATAATTATGAAATCTGATTGCGTTTGTTTTTGCAGGATTTAAATATAATAAGTTATTATTGAACCACTCCAATACATCTTTAAGTACCTGATTGGCAGTTACCCTCAATATTCGATTATCCTTATTAGATATTAGTAAAGACGTGTTGTCTGCATAAAATACATAGTTCGCACCTGACACATTCTTTTCAAGATCATTAATGTGCAATATGAATAAAAATGGGCCTAATATGGACCATTGAGGCACACCTATGTCAGTTTCTAATGTAGATGATGCAATTTTCCTTGAGTTAAATTCATTATTTGTGTATAAAATGTTTACCATTTGTTTTCTATTATGCAGAAAGCTTGAAAGCCAAGAGTGAGCATTACCTCTTATGCCATACTGATATAATTTTTTTAAAAGGAGGTTTATATCAACACAGTCAAAAGCTATACTAAGATCACAAAAGATTCCAGTACGACATTCACCCTGTTCTAAATAATATAGAATTTGCGCATAGAATGAGTTTAAAGCTGTGTTAGTTGAGTTTTTTGCTCTAAAACCATGTTGATTGTCGCTTATAATTTTATACCGATATATAAAGTTTTCTAATCTAGAGATAAATGCATTATTCTAGAATTTTACTAAAGCAAGTGCTTCGAGCAATCGGTCGATAATTTTCAAGGTTACTAGGGTCTCCTTTTTTACTTTCTCTTACATATATGAAATATAGTATAGAGAAAGTCATGTTTTCGGTCCAAATTTTCGATGTCCAGTTTTTAGCGGAAATACACGTT